>SJYX01009001.1:179580-194738 GCA_006410675.1 Oreotragus oreotragus
GATGGACAGGGGGGCCTGGTGTGCTGCAATTCATGGGGTCTCAAAGAGTCAGACATGACTGAGCGACTGAACTGAACTGAACTGAAGGAGACAGAAATGGTATGGGAAAGGACTTTAGACTTTTTAAGTTTGTTTCAATTGTGGAAAAACATCAGAGACTTTTTAATCAAAATATGAAAACACTTAAAATTAGTTCAGAATATCTTATGTAATAACTAATAAGAATTAACAAGTCCATCAATTAGAGAAAGCTTATTACTGAGGGTCCAAAAGATCTTTGAGGAATGTGTGAAATATTTCATATTTCATTTATAAATATACACCACAAGTTGTAAATGGTATTTGAGGGACTCCCATAGTATTTCTAATTTCTGCTTGAAGATGTTATAACTAACTAGAATCTTGAAAATATTATGAAGTCAGATTAATAGAAATAAAAACAAAGTAAAAAGTAATCTTCCATGTCTCTTCCTGTAGCAATATTGTTTAACTTTTTAAAATTTACCCATCTAACATTTGAGATGTATATCAATAGCATGTATTTAATAACAGTATTATCCATTTTTCCTCCAATCCACCACCAAAGTTGCTATATGCATGGGAGCCTGGTACTATTGGCTTCCAAAGAATCTGCTGCTACTGCTAAGTCGCTTCAGTAGTGTCCGACTCTGTGCGACAAAATATTATGAAGTCAGATTAATAGAAATAAAAACAAAGTAAAAAGTAATCTTCCATGTCTCTTCCTGTAGCAATATTGTTTAACTTTTTAAAATTTACCCATCTAACATTTGAGATGTATATCAATAGCATGTATTTAATAACAGTATTATCCATTTTTCCTCCAATCCACCACCAAAGTTGCTATATGCATGGGAGCCTGGTACTATTGGCTTCCAAAGAATCTGCTGCTACTGCTAAGTCGCTTCAGTAGTGTCCGACTCTGTGCGACCCCATAGATGGCAGCCCACTAGGCTCCCCCATCCCTGGGATTCTCCAGGTAAGAACACTAGAGTGGGTTGCCATTGCCTTCTCCAATGCATGAAAGTGAAAAGTGAAGTCACTCAGTCATGTCCGACCCTCAGCGACCCCATGGCCTGCAGCCTACCAGGCTCCTCCGTCCATGGGATTTTCCAGGCAAGAGTACTGGAGTGGGATGCCATTGCCTTCTCCCTCCAAAGAATCATTAGTAAGCAAAATATAGAATCTGCATATACCTTCCAGGCAAGAAGATACTGCAGAACTTTAATTTTTGTAGTTTATATTTTTCTAAAATCAGATCCTCAAGATGAAGAACCAGAGATGGAGATTTTTGTGCAAGTTAACTGAAGAAGTGCTGTTAGGTGAAATCTATATGAGAATGAGGGCTGCAGTAGGGCAGGCGAAGAAACCAGGCAAAGATATGGATTTAGTGGAAATTTTAATTAAATTTTTTAAATTGAATTAAAAAAAATAGAGTACCACAGAGTTGTCTCACCCTAAGGAAGGAAACAGCCTTTTGTACCCTAGTACCAGTCATTGAGGGCTTCATAAGTGGCTCAGTGGTAGAGAATCTGCCTGCCAATGCAAGAGATGTGGGTTTGATTCCTGGGTCAGGAAGATCCCTGGCTTGGAAGAAGAAAATGGCAACCCACTCCAGTATTCTTGCCTGGGAAATCCTACGGACAGAGGAGCCTGGCAGGCTACCATCCATGGGGTCGCAAAAGAGCCAAACACAACTTAGCGACTAAACAGCATCATCAGTCATTGACTACGTGGGAAGGAGCATGACCTACCCAGCATTTCTCAGTAAGGAAGCTCCAGGCTGAGGGTAATTTTCAAAAGAAGTGTTAGATGTGAGCTGTCAGCAGCATCTGCAGAGTGAGAGCACCAACCTGATCAAGGGAATCTGGGCAGGTCCCCAAAAGTGTCCATTATACCATTATGAAAATAATGGATGTTTTTCATCTTTCAAACTGAAAGTACTTCAGTACCAATAATTCTGATATGCTTTAATCTATGAGAATTACTTCCCTAGAGCCTGAGTGCTTTCAACCATGGCATCTGAGAGGGATTGCCAAAGCAACTGATACTTCAGTATGGATCTTGAAATTTGTTGTGTTGTATTTTTTCAACAAGACCCTTTAAATCTGCTTTTAAATCCTTATAATTTTTCTGATTAATCTTAAAAAAAAAGACTGCTATATCCCACAAATATTGTCTTAGCCTCTCTAAGAGATAGTAATCACTAACTGAGCCAAATCTCTGTTCTTTGATAGCTAAAGAAAGTGGTTCACAAAATAATATTGATAACAAGGAGCAGGGAAATTTGGTGTGAGCACACTTAGGTACGTGTGAAAAAAACAATCAGGTAGCAATAGGTACGATCAAAGAAATCTAAAACAACTGAAAAGAAAACCCAAGTAACTGCAAAACACTTTTATTGTGTCCTTTTTCTCTTTTGGGTGTGTAAAGAAAATCATGAGAACACAAAGAGTTGATTCTTAAGTTCTGTAAGTTCCAACTTAAGTTTTCCCTAAGATCTTTTAAATGATTTGAAAAAAAGCCATAAAGAGAATAGAATAGATTTCCAGACACCAAATTAACCTGAAGGCCCTAGAACTTTGCTGGAAAGTTGGACTACTAGATCAGAATTTTTACATCGTGTTATTTTAAAATGTATATATATAAATACATGTATACATATACACACACACATATATGTAGGTCTGTATGTTTTCAAAATGCATGTTACGGGGTCGGGGGTCTGCTGCTTCTGTTTTCGGCTGTGGCGGGTCTCCGTTACTGCGCACGGGCTCTCCTCTAGCGGCTGCAGGCGGGGGCTGCTCTCAGTGGCCGTGCTCGGGGTTCTCATCGCAGTGGCTTCGCTTAGGCAGAGGACAGGCTCTAGGCATGTGGGGTCCAGGGGCTGCAGTGCGTGGGCTCAGTGGTTGCGTCTCACAGGCTTTGCTGCTCCGCGGCATGTGGGATCTTCCGAGACCAGGAACCAAACCAGTGTCCCTTCCATGGAAAGGTGGACTGTTGACCACTGGACTACCAGAGAAGCCCCCAAAATATATAAATTGTTAATAAATCCAGTTACATTAAGCAGTGAGCACGTAATAACAGTTTAGGATTACTGCATAAGGTACAAAATTACTAGTAAGATTTTATTTAATTGCCTATCATCTTTATAATATAATTAGCATAGTTATACCTGGTCTTAGTAACCAATTCTATTTTTAAATATAAAAGAATAGAAACTATTTCCCATATTTGAGACCTACTGGGTCAAACCCCATCATCATATACAAACAGCATTCCAATAACAAGGCACTATCATTTAACCTCCAAGGACATTTATTAATAGAAAATAGGAAGTGTTGGACTATACATTAAAATGATTAAGGAGAATCATATCTTAAATTTGTGTTTCTCTTTGTTTATTGAGCTCTACCAAGATTTATTTTTTATTGAGAGGAAAATCATATGTTCATCCTGTCCTCTACTTTTTAAAAAATGGTTTCTACCTCGACTCTGAATGAGTAATTTAGTAGGATACCTCCACTAAGGTACAAGATTTGCTTATTCCTATACTGCAAGAAAACCCTATAGTATGCTGGGTTTTGTATTACTTGCACACACCAGCTGGGAGCAGCTTCAGTTCTCTGAAGGCGACCAATGTGAGGGTCACCAAAGAGACAAACAACTGAGAGCCACTTTCGCTTAGGTATCTTCTACTGATTGTGAACTAGGGCATTCTCAGGGCTTTTACTCTGGACAACATAGTCATCCTCTTAAATCATAATTAACTTAAAAATGTACAACAAAATTCAGTCGGTTTAAACTTTGAATTTTTAAAAAGTAAACACATATTACTTGCAATCTTCAAACTTCACACATTCATTATTTTTACATGATCTTTATTACCAGGATAACTTGAAATAAAAAGGCTCTTAAGCATTTGTTTTACATTTTTAAATGCTTTTTATCTTTAATGGTTTGCATACTTTTTGCAAACCAGCTAAGCTTTTCCTGGAGAAGGAAATGGCAACCCACTCCAGTATTTTTGCCTGGAAAATTCCATGGACAGAGGAGCCTAGCAGGCTACAATCCATGGGGTTGCAGAGTCAGGCCCAGCTGAGCACACACTGCCCAGTCAGCCTTCTCCTTTATATTAAAGTATCCAATTACATTTATCATTCAGTTGTGACTTGAGTTGTATCTTTCAGGAATGTTGAAGTTTTGTACATATTTTATAATTACTAAAACTGGAGTTTTCTTTCCATAAAAAATAATAAATACAATCATAATACAGTCTTAGTCTCAGATATGTACAACTGCAGTCTTTTTACTTTAACTTAAACCTCAGAAAAATTATACAGGTAATAAATGAAAACATTGTCACTATAAAAATTAAACAATATAGAAATATAGAGACCAAAAAGTAATTTTTTTAAAAAAAAGAAACTTCCTTTTCTCTCTACCTCCCACTGCCAATGCATAGCCATGGCTAAGAGCCACTTTGTCAGTCAGTGTATCAGAAATCCACAACTGTAGAGCCTCCGAGACATTTGTCACTGGCCTTTTGACCTCCTGATTTCACTGCCAGCTCTAAGCAATACTCCATCATGGTCTACTCTACATAAAGCCATATTTTATATAAAAGAATCATAGTTTGACTGAATGTAGCTCACAAGAGAACAATTTTTCACTTTAGAAACCTTATTTTAGTGTAAGTGACAAAAAAGACTTCACTGAATTTTTCACTTCTCAATCCATTATTTTGAAATGGCATAGTGTCAAAAAATTTGACAGTTGAAGGGGCTTTGGGGAAGCTTGCAGGATGATACTCAGAAAGCTGACTATTGATACTATTTTAGGAATAAGCTAGAAGGAGAATCCACAGCCACCTACAGCTACTCACTGTTGGTTTTAATGGCTTTTTCTATTTTGTGCTATATATAAAGCTGAGAAGCCAGTAGGCACTCTGACAGAATCAGTAAACTGTATGAAACTCAGCAACCAACTACTCACCGCAAGTTAAGGTCTCATATTAAACACAGGCTTTAAAGTTTAAAGAAGTCATAAGATAAAAAAAATGGAAAATATTTCACCTGTTTTTCCCAAATAGGCAAGAAATCTGGAAAAACAGTATGTAAAGGAGTGTGATCTCTTCAAAGAAAATATGAAAATCAAATGAAAGAAGATTCTTTTTTTAAGCTTCAAGAAATAAACAGAAATAAAAAGATAATTTAAGTCACAATAGAGAGACTCCCAGAGATTTTTAATTTTTAGGTAATAATTGGAATACTGTAACAATCAATTAAAGAAAAATTATGATTATAATTCCTGCAGGAATACCTCCAGGATATTAAAGTTTGGTTCCAGACCACTGCAATAAAATGAATATGGCAATGAAGCAAGCCCCACAGAATTTTAGGTTTCTAAATACCTTTAAAAGTTACGTTTATACTATAATGCATTGTTTTAAGTGTGCAATAGCATTATGTCTAAAAATAATATAGATGCCTTTAAACATACTTTATTGCCTTTTTTTTAATAGTGAGTGAAGAGATGGAGTGGGAGGTTGGAGTTAGCAGATGCAAGCTTTTATGTATAGAATGGATAAACAAGGTCTTGCTGTATAGCACAGGGAACTATATTCAATATCTCATGATAAACCATAATGCAAAAGCATATTTTTAAAAAAGAGTGTATATATATATATATATATATATANAAATGGCAACCCACTCCAGTATTCTTGCCTGGGAAATCCTACGGACAGAGGAGCCTGGCAGGCTACCATCCATGGGGTCGCAAAAGAGCCAAACACAACTTAGCGACTAAACAGCATCATCAGTCATTGACTACGTGGGAAGGAGCATGACCTACCCAGCATTTCTCAGTAAGGAAGCTCCAGGCTGAGGGTAATTTTCAAAAGAAGTGTTAGATGTGAGCTGTCAGCAGCATCTGCAGAGTGAGAGCACCAACCTGATCAAGGGAATCTGGGCAGGTCCCCAAAAGTGTCCATTATACCATTATGAAAATAATGGATGTTTTTCATCTTTCAAACTGAAAGTACTTCAGTACCAATAATTCTGATATGCTTTAATCTATGAGAATTACTTCCCTAGAGCCTGAGTGCTTTCAACCATGGCATCTGAGAAGGATTGCCAAAGCAACTGATACTTCAGTATGGATCTTGAAATTTGTTGTGTTGTATTTTTTCAACAAGACCCTTTAAATCTGCTTTTAAATCCTTATAATTTTTCTGATTAATCTTAAAAAAAAAGACTGCTATATCCCACAAATATTGTCTTAGCCTCTCTAAGAGATAGTAATCACTAACTGAGCCAAATCTCTGTTCTTTGATAGCTAAAGAAAGTGGTTCACAAAATAATATTGATAACAAGGAGCAGGGAAATTTGGTGTGAGCACACTTAGGTACGTGTGAAAAAAAACAATCAGGTAGCAATAGGTACGATCAAAGAAATCTAAAACAACTGAAAAGAAAACCCAAGTAACTGCAAAACACTTTTATTGTGTCCTTTTTCTCTTTTGGGTGTGTAAAGAAAATCATGAGAACACAAAGAGTTGATTCTTAAGTTCTGTAAGTTCCAACTTAAGTTTTCCCTAAGATCTTTTAAATGATTTGAAAAAAAGCCATAAAGAGAATAGAATAGATTTCCAGACACCAAATTAACCTGAAGGCCCTAGAACTTTGCTGGAAAGTTGGACTACTAGATCAGAATTTTTACATCGTGTTATTTTAAAATGTATATATATAAATACATGTATACATATACACACACACATATATGTAGGTCTGTATGTTTTCAAAATGCATGTTACGGGGTCGGGGGTCTGCTGCTTCTGTTTTCGGCTGTGGCGGGTCTCCGTTACTGCGCACGGGCTCTCCTCTAGCGGCTGCAGGCGGGGGCTGCTCTCAGTGGCCGTGCTCGGGGTTCTCATCGCAGTGGCTTCGCTTAGGCAGAGCACAGGCTCTAGGCATGTGGGGTCCAGGGGCTGCAGTGCGTGGGCTCAGTGGTTGCGTCTCACAGGCTTTGCTGCTCCGCGGCATGTGGGATCTTCCCAGACCAGGAACCAAACCAGTGTCCCTTCCATGGAAAGGTGGATTGTTGACCACTGGACTACCAGAGAAGCCCCCAAAATATATAAATTGTTAATAAATCCAGTTACATTAAGCAGTGAGCACGTAATAACAGTTTAGGATTACTGCATAAGGTACAAAATTACTAGTAAGATTTTATTTAATTGCCTATCATCTTTATAATATAATTAGCATAGTTATACCTGGTCTTAGTAACCAATTCTATTTTTAAATATAAAAGAATAGAAACTATTTCCCATATTTGAGACCTACTGGGTCAAACCCCATCATCATATACAAACAGCATTCCAATAACAAGGCACTATCATTTAACCTCCAAGGACATTTATTAATAGAAAATAGGAAGTGTTGGACTATACATTAAAATGATTAAGGAGAATCATATCTTAAATTTGTGTTTCTCTTTGTTTATTGAGCTCTACCAAGATTTATTTTTTATTGAGAGGAAAATCATATGTTCATCCTGTCCTCTACTTTTTAAAAAATGGTTTCTACCTCGACTCTGAATGAGTAATTTAGTAGGATACCTCCACTAAGGTACAAGATTTGCTTATTCCTATACTGCAAGAAAACCCTATAGTATGCTGGGTTTTGTATTACTTGCACACACCAGCTGGGAGCAGCTTCAGTTCTCTGAAGGCGACCAATGTGAGGGTCACCAAAGAGACAAACAACTGAGAGCCACTTTCGCTTAGGTATCTTCTACTGATTGTGAACTAGGGCATTCTCAGGGCTTTTACTCTGGACAACATAGTCATCCTCTTAAATCATAATTAACTTAAAAATGTACAACAAAATTCAGTCGGTTTAAACTTTGAATTTTTAAAAAGTAAACACATATTACTTGCAATCTTCAAACTTCACACATTCATTATTTTTACATGATCTTTATTACCAGGATAACTTGAAATAAAAAGGCTCTTAAGCATTTGTTTTACATTTTTAAATGCTTTTTATCTTTAATGGTTTGCATACTTTTTGCAAACCAGCTAAGCTTTTCCTGGAGAAGGAAATGGCAACCCACTCCAGTATTTTTGCCTGGAAAATTCCATGGACAGAGGAGCCTAGCAGGCTACAATCCATGGGGTTGCAGAGTCAGGCCCAGCTGAGCACACACTGCCCAGTCAGCCTTCTCCTTTATATTAAAGTATCCAATTACATTTATCATTCAGTTGTGACTTGAGTTGTATCTTTCAGGAATGTTGAAGTTTTGTACATATTTTATAATTACTAAAACTGGAGTTTTCTTTCCATAAAAAATAATAAATACAATCATAATACAGTCTTAGTCTCAGATATGTACAACTGCAGTCTTTTTACTTTAACTTAAACCTCAGAAAAATTATACAGGTAATAAATGAAAACATTGTCACTATAAAAATTAAACAATATAGAAATATAGAGACCAAAAAGTAATTTTTTTAAAAAAAAGAAACTTCCTTTTCTCTCTACCTCCCACTGCCAATGCATAGCCATGGCTAAGAGCCACTTTGTCAGTCAGTGTATCAGAAATCCACAACTGTAGAGCCTCCGAGACATTTGTCACTGGCCTTTTGACCTCCTGATTTCACTGCCAGCTCTAAGCAATACTCCATCATGGTCTACTCTACATAAAGCCATATTTTATATAAAAGAATCATAGTTTGACTGAATGTAGCTCACAAGAGAACAATTTTTCACTTTAGAAACCTTATTTTAGTGTAAGTGACAAAAAAGACTTCACTGAATTTTTCACTTCTCAATCCATTATTTTGAAATGGCATAGTGTCAAAAAATTTGACAGTTGAAGGGGCTTTGGGGAAGCTTGCAGGATGATACTCAGAAAGCTGACTATTGATACTATTTTAGGAATAAGCTAGAAGGAGAATCCACAGCCACCTACAGCTACTCACTGTTGGTTTTAATGGCTTTTTCTATTTTGTGCTATATATAAAGCTGAGAAGCCAGTAGGCACTCTGACAGAATCAGTAAACTGTATGAAACTCAGCAACCAACTACTCACCGCAAGTTAAGGTCTCATATTAAACACAGGCTTTAAAGTTTAAAGAAGTCATAAGATAAAAAAAATGGAAAATATTTCACCTGTTTTTCCCAAATAGGCAAGAAATCTGGAAAAACAGTATGTAAAGGAGTGTGATCTCTTCAAAGAAAATATGAAAATCAAATGAAAGAAGATTCTTTTTTTAAGCTTCAAGAAATAAACAGAAATAAAAAGATAATTTAAGTCACAATAGAGAGACTCCCAGAGATTTTTAATTTTTAGGTAATAATTGGAATACTGTAACAATCAATTAAAGAAAAATTATGATTATAATTCCTGCAGGAATACCTCCAGGATATTAAAGTTTGGTTCCAGACCACTGCAATAAAATGAATATGGCAATGAAGCAAGCCCCACAGAATTTTAGGTTTCTAAATACCTTTAAAAGTTACGTTTATACTATAATGCATTGTTTTAAGTGTGCAATAGCATTATGTCTAAAAATAATATAGATGCCTTTAAACATACTTTATTGCCTTTTTTTTAATAGTGAGTGAAGAGATGGAGTGGGAGGTTGGAGTTAGCAGATGCAAGCTTTTATGTATAGAATGGATAAACAAGGTCTTGCTGTATAGCACAGGGAACTATATTCAATATCNAAAAATAAAAACAAAAAAAAAAAAAAGAAAATTGCACATAGAAGCTAATCAACAGCCTTTGAAAGATATCAGTGTTTCATAGTGTTTGTTTATTTTGCCATCATTTTCTTCAATTTTCACATCTGTCTTTCAGTTCTTTAAAAAAAATATATATATATGTATTTTTTAAATCAGTTTGCTGATGTCAGTGCTCAAGAATCAGTTCTTCAGCTGGCTGACAAAATGTAGGAAGCTATTGCTTCTGTCTTATGTTAAGTAACAGATCATTCTGTCTTCTCTGATGATTCATAATTCAGCAGAGTTGTCAAACCTCAAAAGTAATAAATTGTGTTTGTGTCTAATCTTTGTGAAATCCTGACTAATTTGCTGCTAATCAGTGGGACATTAGCCATAATATTTCTTAATGGGGTACAGTCTGTGAACTTTATATCCCTCTTAACTATAACTGTTTTCAATTGATAGATAATTGTTGGCCGTTGTATGTGTATTTCTTAATGGTTTGAGGAAGTTACACTCACTCAGGGCCTCTGTTAAAATGAACTACAACCTCTGGAGTGTTATTGCATCAAGTTAAATTGCCAACCTGCAAATATAGCCACTTGATGACACCTCTGACCCAGCCTTTAAGACCTCCTAGGGGAGCAAGGAAAGCAGGACTAGGTAGTATAGGGTGGTCACCTTTCAGAGCTGGTGCTTCATATCTTCCTTCACTCCCTTTTCCTGTTGAGTACACACTTGCTACTTTTCAATACGTTGAAGCTCTCTGTACCCAAGTCCTGTTTGCAAAAGCGGTTCATTAAACCTGCAGAGAGCCGCCAGTCCAAATCATCTTATGCTCCATCGTTGCCAATCTCAGAATTTACCAATTGAAACATTAAACTAAATAATAAACCACGTTTATTAATGTAGTTACACTTAGTGATGAAAGCGTGTAAATGAAGGTCTTCCCAAGTATAATATTTTTATGGTGATGATGCATTTTCTCAGTTTTATTTATTTTTGGCTATGCTGGGTCTTTGTTGCTGTGTGCAGGCTTTCTCTAATTGCAAAGACTGGGGGCTACTCTCCAGTTGAGGTGTGCAGGCTTCTCACTGCAGTGACTTCTCGTTGCAGAGCACGGGCTGGAGGCATGTAGGCTCAGTAGTTATGGCTCATGGGCTTAGTACAGCATGACAAATCTTCCCAGATCAGGGGTTGAACCCATGTTCCCTGCATTGGCAGCTAGATTCTTAACCACTGGACCACCAGGGAAGTCCTCCCCGTGTGGAATTCTTAAACAGAACTGTCCACTTTCTTATTAGAACCTCTCCCCTTTGGCACTGTTTCTTTCCATTCCTAGCACTCAACATCATCATGCTGTTCCCTAGGCCTCTTTCCATGTATTTTTCTCTCCTCTAGCTCTCAAGCTTTCAGAACTACTTCCTTCTTTCATGTATGTTTATCTGTCCCGTTTCTATTCTCTCAGTATTCGGCTTATCTGAAGAAGATCTTGGGATCTGAGTTGACCACACTCATGAGCTGTTAGTGTGATGTGGCAGGGATAAAATCTCATGGGAGTATACCATGCCTGGTCTACATATGGCTATCTTCCCATATACAAATTATTAATGCTATGTGGTGTTCCTTACAATGCAGGGTTGCAGAAACAGCCATTAAGGAAAGATGTAGACTTTAATCAATGAATGGGAGCCTCCCCCTTGTATGAATGGAGGAGACTGCCCAGAGCACAGAGGGTACAAGATTCCAAAAGTGACCTGCCACCTGGCACCATAAACACATAAGATTTATTTGGACCAAGCACCTTCTGGACCCCAGAAGTGTTAGCCAGTGAAGGCTTCCTGGAGGGATCTTTGCTTTAACCAGCTAGAAGTGGTTTACTCTTTCAGCTCTCCACAGAGAATGGGAAAAGCAGGCAGAAATCAATTGAATTTGTTTTGTGGTGAAAGTTTCCACTGATGAATGACTGCTTAGGGTTCCCACCAACTTCAACAGGAGGGTTAATTAAATCATTATCCTGCTGGCTGGCATGGAAACAGTGGCAGCCTTGAATCAGCAAGGCAGTTTCAAGTGTTCAGCTGAAAACAGTTAAGACACTCCTTGTCCTGCTCTCTAATGGGGACCCAGCCCTGGGCCATTAACCTTCCGCACTGACAGACTGGATCAGCTTCCGTGGATCTTGCATTAGCTGCACAGCTTGCTTCCTAGTCTGATTAGGCGTCATTGGCCTTTTCACCCCAGTTCCCATAGCACCGAAAGAGCTCTGTTTTAATACCTGAATCAGGAAGCTCAGGGGCGTTTCCCAGGGGTGATAAGGCTGTCTTGTTTTCCAGGAGCGCAAGCAACAAGTGGACATGTGACAACTGTTAGTTACATAGTTGCTGACTTATCTATTATACCTCCAGCAATATAAAGATTTCTTATTGCCATGAAAAAGGACTGTAGAAACTTGTTTTTCCAAAAGGCTGTTATGAAAAAAGACAATAATGAACACGTACACCAGGTGTATTTTGCCGCGGTGTCTCCCATGTTGTGAGAAGAGTTCCAAGGGCAGGGTCACTAAGCTGACTTGGAGGTTCTGACCTGGATATTAAGTGGCCAGTGGTATAAATGATTCAGCAGAGAAAGGTGGAGAGTCTTCTATTGTCTTAGTTGCCTGTTGCTCCTGCAACAAACTACCACAAGCAAAGCAACACATATTTATTATTGGGACTGAGTCCCCCTGCTTGACTTTATGATTAATTTCTCTTTCCAAAACTTTACTTACTCTTTCTTGCCACCTGCCCCCATCAGGACTGAGGAGTATCAAAGAAAACGGAACTGAAACTAAGCAGGACCGTTTGGGGCCTTCCCAGGTTTAAAAGCCCCTGTTTCCCAGTTTCTTTCTTTCTTTTTTTTTTTTTACTTTTTGCTTCTTTTGACCACTTTCCAACATGTGTGGGATTTTAGTTCCCTGACCAGGGATTAAACCTGGACCCCCTGCCTTGGAAGTGCAGAGTGTTAACCACCGGACCACTAGGGAAGTTCCCCATGTTTCTTGTTTGTAGGGGAAAAAAAAAAAGACTTTAATCTCCTAGGCCTTTCCTGAGTTCCAAAGAACAGACTCAAGCAGTTAATAATTAGGAAAGTGAGGGAATGCAGAAACAAAGGAAAAGCTGTCAAGAAACAATAGTTCAGCAGTAAAACAGGAGTCCTAATTCCTCCCCAAGGGTATATGTGACAACCTGAGGCATATCTTTGAGCTCTTCTGCAGACACTAAGACCCCTACACAGATGGCGTATAGAGGCTGTATGCTGACCACAAGCTTTAGACCCCAGACTGGCCGGAACCAGGGGCTGAGGATTCAGTTCAATGCAGTTGCTCAGTCGCATCCAACTCTTGGCGACCCCACGGACTGCAGCACGCCAGGCTTCCTTGTCCATCGTCAACTCTGGGAGCTTACTCAGACTCATGTCCATCGAGGAGTTGGTGATGTCATCCAACCATCTCATCCTCTGTCATCCCCTTCTCCTCCCGGGTTGAGGATTAAGATTCCCAAAACTTTACTCTCTGACCACACCACCAACCCATCAGAAGAAAGTCCATAAGCTGCAACCTTCATCCCAGGTGCTGCCTTTAAAAACCCTTCCCCGAAGGGTATTAAGAAGTTTGAGTCTTGAGCACGCGCTCCCTGCTCTTGCTTGACACCTGCAGAAACCGCTGCACTTCCGTTCTCCGTGAGCTGGTGTCCATGTGGCGGGGGAGTGGACCCACGTTCAGTTTGGTAACATTATCTCACAGTTCCGAGGGATCAGAAGTCTGAAATGGGTCTTACAGGGCTAAACTCAAGGTGTTGGCAGGGTTTTGTTGCTTCTTGGGGCTCTAGAAAAGTGCCCATCTCCTTGCTTTTTCTAGGTTCTAGAGGCTTCCTTCGGAGAAGGCAATGGCACCCCACCCCAGTACTCTTGCCTGGAAAATCCAATGGACGGAGTAGCCTGGTGGGCTGCAGTCCATGGGGTCGCTCACAGTCGGACAGACTGAGCGACTTCACTTTCACTTTTCTCTTTCATGCATTGGAGAAGGAAATGGCAACCCACTCCAGTATTCTTGCCTGGAGAATCCCAGGGACGGGGGAGCCTGGTGGGCTGCCGTCTATGGGGTCACACGGAGTCGGACACGACTGGCGTGACTTAGCAGCAGCAGCAGCAGCAGCAGCAAGGCTTCCTTGGCTCATTGCCTCCAGCTGTGAGTCCGTCAGTCCAGCTGCTCATGTGGTTTCTCCTTCTCTGACTCTTCTGCCTTCTTTTCCTGAAAAAGACCCTTATGGTTACATTCGACCCACCAGGTATGGCATGGGAATCTCCCACGTTGCATGATTCCTAGATACATCTGCAAGTTCTCTTTGCTAGCTAAAGTGCCATATTTGCAGGCTCCAGGGAAAAGGACGTGGACATCTTCTGGGAAGCATTATTCTGCCTACCATACCTATTAAGGGAATTGTTGTTTTTCTATCTCAATATTAGAGTTGTTTCAAATTCCCTTTGCCATGGGAGGAGAAAATAGCAGTGCAGATATGGTCCCTTAGAGACACAGAAACCCATTTTCCATTATCAAGTGCAATTTCAGGAAATGGCCGTTTTAAAGGACCATAAAGATAATGGCACCCCTGGTTGAACAGATGGCCTCTGAGCACAGCTCTGAGCTAGGTACAGGAACAGTCTCGTGGCTGGGGAGGTCGGGGAGGGAGGGCATTTGGGGAGTGCAGTGTAGGATGGGGGTGTTAGAAAGGTCAAAGAGCCTCTGAGCTGAATGCTCAGTCTTCATGTCTCCCGAGTTTCTAGGTTATTTGGAAAAAAACCCCTCTATAGAGGAGTCAGCCAGCCTTGAAAAACAAGAATGGCCTCTTTCTTAACTGCTCTTCCTACCCCGAAAAGCTGAGATGGGGCAGGGGCTCAGAGAAATGTGCTTAAGTCAAAAGAGCCTGGGATTGGGAGTTGCCAGAATGGGACTCTGGTCTCCGCTCTGGGAAACCTGGACCGTATTGCATATTCTTTGTGTCAAATGAAAATGTCTGCCTCTTAGGGATGATGTACTGATTAGACACAGTATATGTAGTGTTTACAGTACACTGGTTGGCTCATGGTGGGTGCTCAAAATAGTGCCATCATGGCTATTATTATTATTATCATCATCATAATTAGAACAGGAAATGGAAACTGGAGTCAAGTCTTCCAGGAAAATTTCTCACACTGTTACAGCCATTAGACATTTGACTGAACCAGGGGAGAGAATTTGCGGGCAAGAATGATAAAGAAAAACGACTCCTTCTTTCCCACCCCCTGTGCCTTCCCTACCCAGACACCCCTCTAGAAGAAGTCTTGGGAGTACCTTCTTAGACTCTAAAGAAGAAAAAAAAAAAAAAAAAAA
>SJYX01009004.1:8779-278233 GCA_006410675.1 Oreotragus oreotragus
TAGTGATGCTTTCTAAGGCCCACTTGACTTCACATTCCAAGATGTCTGGCTCTAGATTAGTGATCACATCCTCATGATTATCTGTGTCGTGAAGATCTTTTCTGTACAGTTCTGTGTATTCTTGCCACCTCTTCTTAGTATCTTCTGCTTCTGTTAGGCCCATACCATTTCTGTCCTTTATCGAGCCCATCTTTGCATGAAATGTTCCCTTGGTATCTCTGATTTTCTTGAAGAGATCTCTAGTCTTTCCCATTCTGTTGTTTTCCTCTATTTCTTTGCATTGATTGCTGAAGAAGGCTGTCTTGTCTCTTCTTGCTATACTTTGGAACTCTGCATTCAGATGCTTATATCTTTCCTTGTCTCCTTGTTTTTTTGCTTCTCTTCTTTAGGTTTACTAAATACTGCCAAACATTTTCCAAAGTACTTTTACCACTTAGACTTATACCAGTAGTGTAAAAAGGTCCAGTTATTTCGTATCCTCATCAGTAGTCTTTACTTTGTCAGTCATTAATTTATTCTGATGAATGTGTACTCCAAAGAAATTTAAAATTGCCCAGAGCTACTTCCATATATTCAGGCATGAGAACAATATAATATAGGAGGATCATAAGGCAGATTTTTCTTTTAATTTGAAGAAATTAATTGGCCATATTCTTCGGTTGTGTGATTTCGTTTGAAAATCCTGTCTTGCGGAAGAGGTACTGTGGAGGTCAGTTGACCTGGTAGTAATTCCTGATTTACAAGCAACTCAGTGTACGGTTTGGGCAAACCAGTCGATGTCACTGCCTTCAGTTTCTTCATCTATAAAGAGGTGGGATTAATTAGATATCTAAAGTGTTTCTTTTATTTCAAGGTTTTCCTCAACCATCTTGTATCCTTCTTAGAATAGCTATCTGTTTTTCCATTCTTATTCTGTAAGTGAGTGATCGTAAATTTGCCTTTACATGATTATCATTTATTCAAGCAGCTCTAATTTTTTATAAGCCTTTTGTATTTTGGTAATGTCCTGGGCACTAGGGATATATAAGTGAATAAGACATTGGCTTTCCCTCAGAGAACTCATACTCTTGTAGAGATCAAAACTAAGCAATGATGTTTTGGAGTGGCATATTCTACTCAGAGGGAAATACATGTTACTAATAGAGTATATGAAAGGGAGTCTTAACCTGGACTTGAGGGCCAAAGCGAGCTTTTCGGAGGAGTCATTTTTAATCTGCAACGTTGAAGTTGAGGAGTGTTGGCCCAGTGACAGGCAGGGCCAGGGCCAGGCAGAAGGAACAGCATGCGGAGGGAGTTGGGGGTGAGTAACCCTATTGCTTTAAGGAACTCCCAGGGCTCGGTGTGGCTGGAGCAGAGTCAGGAACAGTTGGGTACACTTTGTTGCAGAGTCCACCTAGGGTCACATCGTGGGAACCTTTAAAGTTTGCCTAGGGTGATGTGGTCAGGTCAGGCTGCAGTGTGGGCAAGCGCTGGAAAGGGCAGTGGATGGGAGGCAGAAGCCTAGTTTGGAAGATGCTATCCTGATTCAGGAGTGAGATGATGGTATTCACAGCCAGATAGAGGCAGGAAGGATGCAGAAAAGTAGACGGATTTAGGTAACATCTGTGAATTGCCAGGATTTTGTAATTGACTGTAGAAGATGAGAACAAAGGCGATTGTAGGGATAATTTTCAGATTTTTGATTTGAGCATTGTCCTGATTATCTATTACTGAGCAACAAACCACCCTGAAGCAGTGGCTTGCTGCTGCTGCTGCTAAGTCACTTCAGTCGTGTCCGACTCTGTGTGACCCCATAGACGGCATCCCACCAGGCTCCCCCATCCCTGGGATTCTCCAGGCAAGAACACTGGAGTGGGTTGCCATTTCCTTCTCCAATGCATGAAAGAGAAAAGTGAAAGTGAAGTCGCTCAGTCTGTCCGACTGTTAGCGACCCCATGGACTGCAGCCCAGCAGGCTATTCCGTCCATTGGATTTTCCAGGCAAGAGTACTGGGGTGGGGTGCCATTGCCTTCCCCGGAAGCAGTGGCTTAGTAACAGTCATTTTTTAAACTCATGAATCTGGAGGTGAATTGGGTTCAATTAGGCTGTTCTTGCTCAGGATTCCCTCTTAAGTTACCATCAGGTGGTGGCTGGGCGCATCTCAAGACTTCTTAGAGTGCTGGTCTGGCAACATGCAAATCTGGGGGATTGGGAAATGTGGACTCCTGGGGCATCTCTTTTCATGTATCTTTCTACACGAGGCCCCAGGGAGCTACACTGCTTACATCCAGATGGAAGGCTCGCAGAGTACATGTATCAGGAGAAACTGGTGGAAGCCACTGGTCTTTCTAACCTGGCCTCAGCAGTCGTGCAGCATCACTTATACGGCACTTGTTCATCAAGGCAGTCACAAGGACAGGAGACAGGCACCACCTCTCGGTGGCGGGAAGTCGGAGGATTTATGGGCATGTTTTAGAACCACCATAGACATCACGGAGGCAGGACGGGTCATGTACTGTGGCAGGTGACACTTGAAGGAAGAGCACCTGGAGAGGCAAGTGAAGGCTTTGAGTTCAGAGTTTGTCCTGCTTATGCGAAGTCCAAATTGAGATTCAGTGTGAGCATCTGAATTATGTGGGAGCTTAGAGGCGGGCTTTGGATGAGTTAAAAGCAGTATGTAACATTATTGTTACTTGCTCTGTGTATGTGTGTGTGTGTGCTGAGTCATGTCCAGCTCTTTGCAACCCCATGAATTGTGAAGCCCATCAGACTCCTCTGTGCGATTTTCCAGGCAAAATACTGGAGAGGGTTGCCATTTCGTACTCCAGGGGCTCTTCGTGACCCAGGGATCAAACCTGCATCTCTTGCATCTCCTATATAGGCAGGCAGATTTTTTACCACTAGCACCAACTGGAAAGCCATATATATGTGTGTGTAACTATATTATTAAATTATCATTGTGAGGCACAGTGCTAAGTATTTTTCATGCATGATTTATTGCCTTTATCCTTTTAGAGATTGGAAACTGAGACTTAGAGAATGTCACGCCTGCAATGTGATGGAGCCAGAATATGAACCCAGGTCTTCCTAATGTCTGACCTCACATCCTTAACCGTTTAGATGGTAACTGAATCCATGGCCACGTCTGAGCTCACGCAGGGAGGGTTGTGCTCAGTATGGAAGGGAGGGCCTGAGGAAGTCTAGTGTCTCTCTCAGGGCCGGTACATATTAGGCACGTGGTTTTTGTGGGATCAGCAAAAGGAATGGAATCTGGAGAGAGAAAGAGAGCTGCAAGGTTGGGAGAACACCTGCAGAGTGTCACATCTCGCAGGCTGAGAAGGGAGACTTTCCAGGAGGAGGAAGTAGCCAATTGTGTTTCCCATGGCCCAGAGATCATGGAAGAAGATGGCTTCACGGTGACCTTGACCAGAGGCTCTCAGGCCGAGTGGGAAGTGAGGAAAAGACACCACTGCAGTCAAGGCTGTCTGGAAATTTCACCGTGGATGAGAAGAAGGCTCGGGCTGGAACTGGAAGGCGACTAGGGACATTGAGGGACTGCTTTCCTTTCTAAAGGGGGCTGAACTTGACATGGTTAAATGCCGATGAAGTGGAACCTGAGGTCGTTTTGCTGGGTGTGACTGAAATATGGTTGCCTAGGGGTTGGAGCTGAAGTAGCTGCAATGAAAGACCAGGGCAGTGATGACCAGGACACAGATGCGTTGGCTGTGGCGCAGAGACCACGATCCAATAGTGACAGAATCTGATGTCTGTGGTGTGGAGACCACGATCCAATAGTGACAGAATCTGATGTCTGTGGTGCGGAGACCACCATCCAGTAGTGACAGAACCTGGTTACACAGATGCGTTGGTTGTGGTGCGGAGACCATGATCCAATAGTGACAGAATCTGATGACACAGATGTGTTGGTTGTGGTGCGGAGACCATGATCCAATAATGAGAAAGTCCGATGTCTATGGTGCAGAGACCACGATCCAATAGTGACAGAATCTGATGACACAGATGCGTTGGTTGTGTTGCGGAGACCACGATCCAGTAGTGACAGAACCTGATGACACAGATGCGTTGGTTGTGGTGCGGAGACCATGATCCAATAGTGACAGAATCTGATGTCTGTGGTGCGGAGACCACCATCCAGTAGTGACAGAACCTGATTACACAGATGCGTTGGTTGTGGTGCGGAGACCATGATCCAATAGTGACAGAATCTGATGTCTATGCTTCTTTTGTTTTTTTCTCTTCTAGACTTTGTCTGGAAAGGAAGGTTTCAAGAAGGTGGACAGTTAGATTAATTTTTCCAGGGTGACTTACTGGGTGGATAATGGAATGGAGGAAATTTAGGACAGGGGCAAGAGGCTGGTGGAAATGATAGACCACTGTGAGCTCCGAGTTAGTGGAAAGGAAGGAAGGGTGAGTAGAGGATGCGAGGATGGGTGGTGCTGATGGGACTGAACAATAGGTGTTATTTGGAATAACTGTTCAGAAAACTGAGAGAGAAAACTCATTGCAGGAGATGATAGGGTATATTAATTTAAGATTGTAGACAGTAGTTTTTGGAGCGAAGGCTCCAATGTGTGACTGATTGGCCTTGGGAAAGATGGGAAGGTTAGGAAGCAGAAGAGGAAATGTACCCAAGGTGCTGGGTAGCATGCCCTTGTGGTTGACAAAGTCGATAGGACTTGGGCTAAAGCAAGAGGCTGAGGCAGATTCAGANTTTAAGATTGTAGACAGTAGTTTTTGGAGCGAAGGCTCCAATGTGTGACTGATTGGCCTTGGGAAAGATGGGAAGCTTAGGAAGCAGAAGAGGAAATGTACCCAAGGTGCTGGGTAGCATGCCCTTGTGGTTGACAAAGTCGATAGGACTTGGGCTAAAGCAAGAGGCTGAGGCAGATTCAGAAATCCTCGGTGAAAGAGGGGAAGGTTGGCCAATGTCCTGACAAGGAAAGGCGGATAGCACTAGATGTTGAGCTCATTGCCCTGAGTCTTGAAAGGAGCAGGGGAGAAGGACGGCTCTGGAGATCCTCCAGGGCGACCTCCAGGGACTGCGTTAGGCCATAGGGGGCACTTAGGAAGCCTTTGTGGGTGCAGAGGAGTTTGTGTTTCATTGTTGAGTACGGCAGGTTCTGAGCTGCATTGCCTGCCAGGCTCCACTGCTGTAGATTTGGCAAGTTGCTTAACTTCACATTGTCTCATTTTCCTCCTCTGTAAAGTGGGATAGTAAGAGTAACTACCTCTTGTGTTGGTTGTGAGGATTAACTAAAATAGCTCAAGCACTCTAGAACAGTGCCTGATGTCTCTTTCTCTGCCACCTCCCACACACATGGGCCTGACATGGAAAGGTTAAGCAACTTGTTGAAGGAAACACAGCTAGAAAGTGGCAGAGTTAAGCTCTGAACCCAGGAAGCCCTCCCTTTTAACCAATACTGCATGCCGACTTCTACCACCGCCCCCTGAACCACCCCCTGTGCCAACACCACCATGTCAAGAGGGCTCTGTGGAGAGGCTGGAGACGGACTGGACTTGTGAGAGCCTGGATTGCTGGAGAGGAGGCACAGAGCCTCCACAAAGTGTGGGGTAAGAATAACTGTAACATGGAAGATGGTGGAATCGGGTGGATGTTTTCCCAGAATAATTTGATGTAGCAGCTCCCTGGTCAGGCAGATGGGAAAAAGTGGGCCTAAGTTGGTTTTGCTGCAAGGAGGGAGTCCTTGTTCAGATACACACACAGCTCAGTTACTTGATTCCTAAGACCCTCAGGCTACTCTTCTGCTAAGAGCAGGAGTGCTTCCAAAGGAGTCTTGGTCCCTGGTGAGAGAGGGGACAGGGCTGTTTTAAGGGAGTCTGTCAGCATCTGACTCTCTCTCACGGGCTGTGTCTCCTAGGAGGCGGCATGCGGTTTAGGTCCTTCAAACCTTCCCGTTCCAGACTCCCAAGCACTGGGGGTCGAATGTGCTGAGTCCAGAAGCTGAGGATGGCCCAGATCTTCCCAGCAGACCCAAAGCTGGTCAGTCTCAGGCAGCTTCTTGGTTTTGTGAAGGCAGCTTGCTTAGGGCTGGTTTGTCAGAGCAGCTTCCTGCCCAGACAGTCACGTAGTAACCTGGATGAATTGTTATTAAAGCTGCGACGACTGTGTGAGCCTGGCTTCTGTCTGAAGTGACCACAGAGTGTAGTGTTGCTCAAATAACTGCTGGTTGGAAAGTTCATCTTTTCCCTCTCACTCTACTCTAAGTCTTTTTTGCAGTCTTTCACGGACAAGCCTGAATTGAGGCTCCCTCCAGGGCTGCTCCAGTAAGCTCACTGGACACTGACTACACACAGGTGCCCAACCAAGGGGGCAAGCATGCCGGCGATCCAGCCCCCAGCCAGCTTGCCAAGGTCCCCACTGCACACTGGAGAGGTGCTGATGCGCTAGCTACAGCCTCGCCTTGGTTCCCTGTTACTGGACCGAAGACCGTGTGTCACAGTGCAGGGCTGGGCTGTGGGCCTCTTTGTGTCCCCAGAGCCCGACATAGGCACACAAGACAGCAAGTCAGTGGCTGGGCTGAGAGGTTGCCCGGAGTAATATTTAAGGGCACTGACCGTGGAGTCAGACCCCCTGCCTTTGCATTCTAACTCTGTCACTTACCTACCGTGTGACCTCTGTGCCTCGGTTTCCTCATATACGAAGTGGGCATAATACCACCTGCCACTCAGAGTTGAGTCAAAATACATTAATGTGAAAGCATTCAGTAGAGAGCCTAGTACCGTGAACATGATAAATATTTGCTATTACTGGATTGGAACTTTCTACATAAAACAAGAACTTAAGATACTATTGTCACCAAAAAGACCCCATTCTTGATTCTATTCCTTTTTCTAATACCAGCTTTTCAAAAATCTTTCTGCCCCTACCTAATAAACATAGTGCAGAGTAACTAGGTTAAAAATACTGCAGCTGCTGATTCTTTGTGTTGGGGTGGTTCTGTGTACGGGAGCATGTTCAGCCGCATCCCTGGCCTCTATGCCCTTGTTGCTGGCAACACCCAACCTCTCCCCCACCCCAGCCATGACATCAGAATGTCTCCAGATATTGTCAGTGTTCCCAGGGGGCAAAAAATCAATGTAAGAACCTCCAAACCAGACTATTTAGTATCACATTTCCAGAAGGAGAGAATCTGGTTGGCTCAGCTTGGCTCTGGGTCCAATTCGATCCAATTAACTATAGCCAGGGCTTCAGGTCACATGGCAGAATCTAGCTGCCAGGAGGAGGGGGCGCATCCTACTCCCAGATAAGAGGGATGGACAGATATTCTAGGAAGGTCTTTCCACTTCCTTAACTCCAGCAAGCTGTTCTGGTCTGACTCTCTGTATTGTATTTGTAGGAGGTTTAGGGGGATAAAAAATATTGCAGCTGCTTATTGATAGATTACGTAGCAGCTGTTTCTCATTTGTAGGGGTGAAAGGTCCTGGCATGGCAGAGGGTGGCCCACGTCCTGCCACAGGCTGGTTCTGCTGTTACATAAGTGTGGCCAAGTGAGTCAGTTCACTGTAAGAGGGGTAAGTTTTCTGAGGTCCTACTGTAGACTGCACTGTTGCTTGGAACTCTCAACTTCTCTTTTGTCTCAAACAGGTTGAAAGTCAAATTTCTGCTTTTGAGAACTTTTCTTCCCTTACGAGTGTTTCCTGAGAGGCAGCATGTTATAGACAGCAGAGCACTGGGCTGATTTATTGGATAATGTTGTCATTTTGAATGTTTCCTGAATGTGCCTTTTTTTTTTTTTTTTCCACATTACTGCGCTGGATGTAGAAAACCTCTTGTGATGTCTGAAGTTCTCGTCCTCTCTGTTTTATTTTACATAGAAATAGTGTACATCCCTGGTGTTCACCAGTAATATTTCTTAGTGTAAAATGATTTTCCCCATGATTTGTTGGGTTTAAGATGTGTGTTCTAAAGACGTGGTCATTGAGACAGGGTTATTCTATCATTCCTGGGCTTCCTTTGGGTTTCCTGACTTTTCAGGGCCCCTGTGAGCTGATCCTGGGCTGTGGGCAGGATTACTTCATGAGCCTAAGAGGAGCTGTTCTCTGTCATTTTTGTAGACCCAGGCTGCAGTTTTTCTGCAGTTTTTAGATTATTGTGTGAGTGATTTTAAAACAACAGCAGAAATAGCAAATGAATATTCTTTTAAAGGTGAATGTGCGTACAGATATAAAGAACAAATTAGTGGTTACCAGTGGGAAGAAAGAAGGAGGAAGGGCATGATAGTAGGGGAGTAAGAGTTACAAACTATTGTGTATCAGCTACAAGCATGTATTGTACAACTTGGTAAATTTAGCCATTATTTTATAATAATGTAAACGGAGTATAGTCTTTGAAATTTGTGAATCATTTTATTTGTACACCTGTAACTTACATAATATTGTATATCAGCTATACTTCAATTTAGAAAGCCTCTGTGTAGATTAAATCAAAATAAAGAAATTTCAATTAAAAAAAAGGGTGGTAGCATTTTCTTGGATTTTCAAAATTAGCAAGGACTTTTCTTTACTAAACAACATTTCAGTCACTATTGATTTGCTTGAAATGAAACATAGTGACTTTGCTGCTAAGTCGCTTCAGTCCTGTCTGACTCTGTGCGACCTCAGAGACGGCAGCCCACCAGGCTCCCCCATCCCTGAGATTCTCCAGGCAAGAACACTGGAGTGGGTTGCCATTTCCTTCTCCAATGCATGAAAGTGAAAAGAGAAAGTGAAGTCGCTCAGTCGTGTCCGACTTCGCGACCCCATGGACTGCAGCCTACCCATACCATGCTCCTCCGCGCATGGGATTTTCCAGGCAAGAGTACTGGAGTGGGGTGCCATAGTGACTTTAGGTCCTCAATTTTAATTCAGATGTGCAGCCCTGTGTTCAAATACCTAGTTACAGTAGAATAGGGATCTGCTAGGTTTTAAAATAATTCCTTGAAGGATATATGTCCAGATTAGTTTTGGGAAAAGTAAAGTCCTATTTCTACCCTCCCCGACCCCTTCCCCGTCTTCTCGTTCCTCTTCCTATCTAACTTTCCTCATGCCATAGATGCTTATTCTTTTAACAGTAATTTTATTAACCTCCTTGATTATTATAATTAACACAATAACAAATCGGTCACAATTTGCTATGTTACAGTTTTTAGCAGATAGGAAACTGGCAGACAAGATAGATCAAGATCTCTTCCTCTGTCAGCCATCCGGTGCATGCCATGAAGTAGTAACGGTGCATCAAATCCTGAATTAACCCAGACTTTTGGTCACTCAAAAATAAAGCACTAACGGAAGTAAAGCTCACAGTGAACATCTCTGACTCACAGACAAGTATCTTTCTGGCCAGGTATGCCTTCTAGAACCCAGTGGCCCAAATCAGTCAGGACTTGCTCAGATGTTTTAGTTTTCAGAGGAGATCCTAAATATTTATTGTTTTATGGTTTCAAGTAATTATTCTGTCGGAAAAGTGCCAAAGTTTATTTGCTCATAAAGTTTTCCCCCAAAGTGTTCCATTTTTTATTAAGCAGCAGGGAAGGTTTTCTGTGTAATTAAAACCTTAAGTGACTCTGGAAACTGTTACACGGAGAATACAATTTCTGCATGACAATTCATGGGGAAGGAACCCTTGTTTAGGAAAGTGAGCCAGGAGAAGGATGGAGGACACTGACGAGGGGCCTAAGGTGTAGGGGGCAGGAGAACCTGCTTCCTGCACAAAGGTGGCAGCAGGAGAATGTCCAGGACATGATGTCCTGCAGGCCTCTGCCACCAAGCATCGTTAGCAAATGTGGGCTCTCTCCGCTTCCTCTCTCAGTTCCCACCTCTGTAAATGTGGCAGCAATGGCAGTGCTGTCCCAGGAGAGGAGGGGGTTCTACCATGTGTTTGCTAGATTTCCACAGAAGGGCCAGGAGATTCAGTAGCCTTCTAGTGAGGTTTTTTTTTTTTTTTTTTAAACATATCTGGTAATAAGTCCATTTTATTACTGCCATTTGTCTGCATGGAGTTTTTGAGTGCATCTAAAATAAAGAAATTCTGCTTCAAGTTACAGCTTTGCAATATTGAGAGGAACTTAAAAAGTGCCTTAGATTTTTTTATAACTCTGCCTGGAAGGAGGAAGAGAAACCATCCCAGGCCAGGAATTCGTGATGGCTCATGGCGAGTGATCCAAGATGGCAGGGCTGCCCTGTGGCACCTTTGAGCTCCCAGCTGAGGGCCTCCAACAAGTCACTTTTGTGGGGGACACGGCAGCTTGTTCCTCAGGTACGCTTCCAGTGCCCTGCCCTGCCAGTGAAGTCACCTGGTGGGCCACGCTGCAGAAGGTGCTATAGGTCTTTTGCACCAGGCTCCGCTGGGCCCCTCCTTTCTCTACACCCACCTTCTCTGCCTGCCTAACATGCAACAGTGAGAAGCTATGGACACACTGTGGGTGCCCAGGCCTCTTCCACCTAATTGTGTGAGAGGCACAAAGATGGAACACACTTTCATGGGCTGGGGAGGGAGTGACATTACCTTTGACCTCAAACCCATTGCTGTTGGGGGATTTGTAAGGCGTAGAGAGGTGTTTTGGTCTACAGAGACAAACCCCAAATCAGCAGAGGGTCAGCCACAATTACAGAGTTCCAGATTCCTGACCTGGTATGCAGTGTCATACTTTAACCTGCAATTTCAGTTTGATTAGACTGTTATTAGGTAGCTTACAAATTTGCTAGGGGAAAAGAACTCTTAGAGCAAATCTTGAAGAGAATAAAGGAGCAGAAAAATTATAGAGATATACATTTATTAATATAATGCCAAAAGAGGCATCATCAAAAAGCGTCAAGTTGAAGATAATTCCATTGACAACAAGCTTAAAAACAGAATCATAATTTTTCTGTATTTTGGATAATCTTCAGATTTCTTGTGATACCACTGGAGATGCTGCTGAGCCCTGGTGAACAGGACACAGAAAGGGAACAGAGCCAAAGCCCAGCCTTGGATGGACAAGCTGGTGAGGGTGAGGTGGCACTGTCGACAAGTCCAGAGTTGACTGCAATGATGTATTCAAACAAGCCCTGCCTCGGTGTTTTATATCTAGTCTCTCCAGGTTTCCAGACGTTCCTTAGAGCAAGATATGAATGGATGTTTATCAGTATGCCTATCAAGCACAAGCCACTGGGCTTCCCTGCTGGCTCAGATGATAAAGAATGTACCTGCATGCAATGTAGGAGACCTGGGTTTGATCCCTGGGTTGGGAAGATCCCCTAGAAGAGGGCATGGCAACCCACTCCAGTATNAGACGTTCCTTAGAGCAAGATATGAATGGATGTTTATCAGTATGCCTATCAAGCACAAGCCACTGGGCTTCCCTGCTGGCTCAGATGATAAAGAATGTACCTGCATGCAATGTAGGAGACCTGGGTTTGATCCCTGGGTTGGGAAGATCCCCTAGAAGAGGGCATGGCAACCCACTCCAGTATTTTTGCCTGGAGAATCCCCATGGATAGAGAAGCCTGGTGGGCTACAGTTCATGGGATCGCAGAGTCGAACACGAATGAGTAAGCACATCAACCACAAAACAAAACTTGTTAGAAATCAGGGGTCAGTGAACCAGTCATCCTCCTACTGGCTCAGGTGCATACTCTGCAAGTAGCCTGGTTACAGATGCAGAACACAAATGCCAATAGAAAGGCGTAAAAAGGTGCAGACTTTCCTCTTTGGTTCAGACACAGGAAGGTCAAGGCCCATTGCACATAGTGGATGAGAAAAATGGCCAGGAGGATGCAATCGGGCCAGTGGTTGAGACGCTTGACAGTGCCTGTGAGGAGCAACGGGGCCAGCGAGGGCAGCTCCCATACAGCTAGGCAGCTCCAGCCAGCAGCCGAAAGGTGGAAAAGATATGTAACAGATACCTTGTCACTTCTCCCCCTTGTGCCTTTGGCAGAAACTACTGTTGATCACAGAACCCTTTCCCTCTGAGCAGGATGAAGGCTCAGAATTCTCCATGCAATGTATTTTCCACCGTCTGGGCCTGGTATATATAGTGAAACTATTTGCTGTTCTTGATACAGATAAAAGGTGACAAATGTGTGCAGGAGAAGGAGATACTTGGGCTGAGCTTAGAAAGGCGCTATTTAGATACAGAGAAAGGGGTAGATTGTGTGGGGCTCTCCATGTGGAGAACAGTGTGGACAAAGCAACTGGATAGCGTTCTGCTGCTCCCAGGACCAGGGGGTGCTGGCCTGGCCAGAAGGGAGGATTCTGTTGGGTGTGGTGGAGATAACGGGACAGTCAGAAGGGTGGGGCTAGATTAAGGGAGAAGTGGCCACAGGACTGGAAAAGGTCAGGTTTCAGTCCAGTCCCAAAGAAAGGCAATGCCAAAGAATGTTCAAACTACCGCACAATTGCACTCATCTCTCTCGCAAATAAAGTAATGCTCAAAATTCTCCAAGCCAGCCTCTAACAGTACGTGAACCGTGAACTTCCAGATATTCAAGCTGGATTTAGAGAAGACAGAGGAACCAGAGATTAAACTGCCAACATCTGTTGGATAATCAAAAAAGCAAGAAAGTTCCAGAAAAACATCTTGCTTCATTGACTATGCCAATGCCTTTGCCTGTGTGGATCACAGCAAACTGTGGAAAATTTTTTAAGAGAAGAGATCATCTGCCTGCCTCCTGAGAAATCTGTATGCAGGTCAAAAGACAACAGTTAGAGCTGGACATGGAACAACAGACTGGTTCCAAATCGGGAAAGGAGTATATCAGCATTGTATATTGTCACCCTGCTTGTTTAACTTACATGCAGAGTACATTATGAGAAACGCTGGGCTGGATGAAGCACAAGCTGGAATCAAGATTGCTGGGAGAAAAATCAGTAACCTCAGATATGCAGATGACACCATCCTTATGGCAGAAAGTGAAGAAGAACTAAAGAGCCTCTTGATGACAGTGAAAGAGGAGAGTGAAAAAGTTGGCTTAAAACTCAACATTCAGAAAACTAAGATCATGGCATCCAGTCCCATCACTTCATGGGAAGTAGATGGGGAAACAGTGGAAACAGTGAGAGACTTTATATTGGGGGGCTCCAAAATCACTGCATATGGTGACTGCTGCCACGAAATTAAAAGACGCTTACTCCTTGGAAGGAAAGTTATGACCAACATAGACAGCATATTAGAAAGCAGAGAGATTACTTGTCGACAAAGATTTGTCTAGTCAAAGCTATGGTTTTTCCAGTAGTCATGTATGGATGTGAGAGTTGGACCACAGAGAAAGCTGAGTGCCAAAGAGTTGATGCTTTTGAACTGTGGTCTTGGGGAACACTGTTGAGAATCCCTTGGACTTCTAGGAGATCTAGCCAGTCCATCCTAAAGGAAATCAGTCCTGAATATTCATTGGAAGGACTGAGGATGAAGCTGAAGCTCCAAAACTTTGGCCACCTGATGCAAAGAGCTGACTCATTGGAAAAGACCTTTGTACTGGGAAAGATAGAAGACAGGAAGAGAAGGGGATGACAGAGGATGAGATGGTTGGATGGCATAACCGACTCTATGGACATGAATTTGAGTAAGCTCTGGGAGTTGGTGATGGACAGGAAAACCTGGTGTGCTGCAGTCCCTGGGGTTGCAAACAGTCAGACAGGACTGAGCAACTGAATTGAACTGAAATTAAGGAGACCTTTGGATTCCAGGGATTTAGACTTTTTCTCGAGAACCATGGAAGCCCCTGAAGGTTTAACCAGAATAATGACAGGAGAAAAACATGTTTTAGGAATCCGATCTGATTTTTAATCCTATCTGAGCCAGATAGGGTTGCATAATGGACTCCAGCAGAGATTCCTGGGTCTCCTTCATTGCAGGCGAATTCTTTACTAACTGAGCTAGGAGGGAAGCCCATTCAGAGACCATTCAAGGCTATTTTCTGCAGCCAACAGCCAAAAGACGGAGTGTGGCAACATGCAGCGCCCAGAAGGTGAGCCCCCCATCTTCAGCAGCATGTAGCACAGACGCCCGGGTGGACAGTGAATCTGTCCAGCAGGAACCCCTTGGCCAGCTCCAGGGAGGAGGCCCTGATGGGCCACATACAGGGTGACAGTGGGGATGGGAGGCACAGTTATCTGAGGTTGGTGCTGCAGCCCAAACCCTGGGCTCGATCTGCCCCGCATAGTTCAGTTCACTTGCTCAGTCATGTCCAACTATGCGACTCCGTGGACTGCAACACGCCAGGCCTCCCTGTCCATCACCAACTCCCAGAGCTTACCCAAACTCATGTCCATAGAGTCAGTGATGCCATCCAACCATCTCATCCTCTGTCGTCCCCTTCTCCTCCTGTCTTCAGTCTTTCCCAGCATTAGGGTCTTTTCCAATGAGNCGCCAGGCCTCCCTGTCCATCACCAACTCCCAGAGCTTACCCAAACTCATGTCCATAGAGTCAGTGATGCCATCCAACCATCTCATCCTCTGTCGTCCCCTTCTCCTCCTGTCTTCAGTCTTTCCCAGCATTAGGGTCTTTTCCAATGAGTCAATTCTTCCCATCAGGTGGCCAAAGTATTGGAGTTTCAGCTTCATCCTCAGTCCTTCCAATGAATATTCAGGACTGATTTCCTTTAGGTTGGACTGGTTGGATCTCCTGCAGTCCAAGGGACTCTCAAGACACTTCTCCAACACCACAGCTCAAAAACATCAATTCTTCGGCGCTCAGCTTTCTGTATAGTCCAGCTCTCACATCCATACATGACCACTGGGAAAACCATCGCACAGGCTGCCCAGAAGCCGTTCCACAAATCCTTACTGAGAAATGCTTAATTTGGTAGGTACTTGGGCATCAGTATAAAAATATTTTGATAAATAGTAGTTTAATATAATCAGTAGTGAAAAATAAGATATAAGTGATTAGGTAGTTATTGAAACATGGAAAATGTTTCAGCATGAGAGTTGTGAATGTAAAATTATGAATCCTCTTGTGTTCANTGGTAGGTACTTGGGCATCAGTATAAAAATATTTTGATAAATAGTAGTTTAATATAATCAGTAGTGAAAAATAAGATATAAGTGATTAGGTAGTTATTGAAACATGGAAAATGTTTCAGCATGAGAGTTGTGAATGTAAAATTATGAATCCTCTTGTGTTCACTGATATTTGTTTTTAATCAAGTATATGCATGTTGAAGATTTTTGTGTTAAGCAGATGGATAGATTTAGTGTCTCTCAGTATGTTTGTTAAGTGTCTTTAGGTTTCACCAATATTGGTGCCATTATTACAAGTGACTCAAAGCATAATTTTATATATATATTATTTAAAAGAGTAAAAACTGAGGGCCAGTGAGGAACATATGTAATACGTGAAGGAGCCCAATTAATCTTATTTTACTGCCTGGAAGTCCACTTAAAAAAAAGACCCAAGCCCCTCCTTCTTCAGGGAAGGATAATACACACCCTACTCTCTAAACATATCTTGCTATTAACTTTTAAATTCAAATAGTCAAAAATAAAAGTTTAGTTTCTTAGTAACACTATGTGGCCAGTGCCTGCCATTTTTAAAAATTGGAGTATAGTTGATTTATAAGGGCTTCCCTGAGAGCTCAGTTGGNAGCCCAAGGCGGTGCCCAGCCTGTCTCTGGGGAACGAGGCAGGGCTTGCTGCTGACAGACAGAAGGCTCAGCTGGGATCTTCCCACCCGCCACCTGAAATGGACATCACCTTCCAGCGTCCCATCATCTGATTCCTCATAATAGTTCCAAAGTAGGAAGGCAATGGCACCCCACTCCAGTACTCTTGCCTGGAAAATCCCATGGATGGAGGAGCCTGGTGGGCTGCAGTCCATGGGGTCGCTAAGAGTCTGACATGACTGAGCAACTTCACTTTCACTTTTCACTTTCATGCATTGGAGAAGGAAATGGCAACCCACTCCAGTGTTCTTGCCTGGAGAATCCCAGGGACGGGGGAGCCTGGTGGGCTGTCGTCTGTGGGGTTGCACAGAGTCAGACATGACTGAAGCGACAGCAGCAGCAGCAGCAGGTGGCCTCTGGGCTGGGTTCTAAGTCCACTGTGGGGTCAAGGCTGTGACACACACTCAGGGGTTCTTCCCCATGGGGATACCTCCCAGTACCTGACTCCAGGATTCCATCACACGGTTCCAAGTAGACCACAGTTCATCAACCAGCTTTTCACAGGATCACCTGGGGTTCGTTCAGTTGCAGGCTCCTAGGCATCTTTCCTGTGGGGCTCTGGCCTCTGAGGTTGGACCTGAGATATGGGTATAACAGGGGCTCACTTGATTCCTCTCAGCAAAACGGGAGCCCCCAGGTTCCACGGTGGGCATAAGGGCGCTTTGGACAAGTGGGAAGAGAAAAACTCAAGCAGGTCTATGAGCTAAATGCCCTCCTCATCTTGATTACCCCCTTCAGTCAGTCTCCTCTGTCCCTCCCAGCGGTGACTCAAGAGGAGGGTTTTCTTGCTCTTCCAGCCTTGGCGCTTCGGAAACAGGACACAGCGGTGTTTTTTTGTTTTTTGTTTTCTGCTGCCAGTTCTTGGGCCCCACCCTGGGTTGTCGCAGCGGTGAGTGGGGTCATGACGAGGTTACGACACCTACTCTCTGAGGACGACTACTTTCTGAGGCAGGCTTGGTCTTCCTGGTGCCAGAGAAGAAAGTCAGTAAAGGCCAGACTCGCGCGGGCGTTGGGGCGGCTCGGACCCCCAGACCCCCTAGGAGTTGAGGCCCGAATGAAACAGTAGGTTACGACTCGTTTCCCTCATCTTGGCAGGAGGGTACCAGACCACGGTCTGTGGATCCTTCTAGAAACGGGCGTTGCTAGTGGGGGTGGGGTGGGAAATCGGAGCAGAAACAGCTGAAAGAGTTTGCTAGAAAGTGTTTCCCTCCGGTGGGGTGGGGCTGCACCTGGCGCGCCAGACACGTGCGTGACTTTGAGGAAGAAATGAGTCTGGAGAAGGTTTTAGTTCCTGCCCACGTTCCCAGGGCGCCTGGCCGCTGGCTCCCACAGCCGTGTGGGCAGGCGGGCGCCGGCCGTGGGGTGTCTGCGCGTCTCCAGCCTTTCTGGGCGGCGGCACGCGGCGCTCCCTCCCGGCCGCGAGGTCGCGGGCTGGGGCTGGGCCGGGCGGCCAGCGGGGGGCGCCTGCGGCAGCTCCGCCGCCCCCGCCCGCCCCGCGCGATCGGGCCCGCGTGGCCGGCAGGTGAGCGCGCGGCGGCGCCGGCGGGGAGAGGCGCGGCCGGCCGGGCCGAGGGGGCGCGCGGCCGCCAGTCGGGTCCTCGGACCCCCGCGCGGCGGGGCGTGGGCGTGGGGGGCGCGTCTGCGGCTTCCTCGCCTCCCGCCCGCCGGGGCCGCACCCAGACGGAGGGGTGGGTGTGGGCCGGGGCGGCTGCAGCCGGGCCCCGCGCTCGGCCTGCTTTTTCCCGGTCTCAGGAGCCGGGAGGGGCGCGACTCCCGCCCCCCTGCCAGCAGCTTGCCCGCGGAGCCGCTTTCTCCAGCCCGAGCTTGGGGTGCGTCTTCTCAGATGTCCCTTTCCGTCAGATACTGCCGGGAAGACCCTGGCCCAGACAGGACCCCAGCGCAGGACCTGGGGCCCAACCCCACTCTCCAGATGACGGACTGGGAGTGCACTGAGGGGCATGGCTCTATGCCCCCCGGCTCCGGCACCCTCCAGCCGCTCTGCTGGAGTGCCCATTGGCTTACGATGGTAAAGACGGGCTGGTTTGTCGGGTTTCCTAGGCTCTGACAAGGCAGGGGCCCCTGGAAGATCAATGTACTCTGTTTAAAGTAAGAAATAACTCAGAAAACTCAGGTAGGGACAAGACTAAGGGCTGGCGTTGGAAGCCGTCCAGCTACAGCCAGCAGTGAGCAGGACCCCCTTGCCTGTGGGGGGCCAGGGCAGTGTGTAGATGGAGAGCTGGCAAGACAGAAACCTAGCCTTTCACGTGAAAGGAAAGCTCAACATCCCTGGTTGGGGGTGAAATGCTGGAGGCTTTCTCAGTGTGGGCTCTCGTTGTTCTCTCTCCTGGTTTATATCTTGGATCCCCTTTCCCAAAGGCCAAGAACACTTGTTCTTTCTGCAGCCAAGAGTCAAAGCTGGAAAATGAGAGTTGGGGCCATTTCATTACAAGTGGAGCCTTAAGGTGAGAGCCACAGGTGCCCTTAGAGGTTGGGCTGTGTCTGGAATGGCCAGATCTGGACTGGCCTTAGGTTCAGAGCCCTCATGACTTGCCGAAGCCTCAGACCTGGTCCAGGATGATGTTCAACAGAAACATGAATGAATGAATGAGCAGCAGGACTGCAGTGGTCTCAGCATGTGCAGCTGAGGGGACTTGACAAGCTGGGCCTCTGGGCCCTGAGAGGAGGGCCTCTGGCATTCAGTCACTGCTTTTCCACGTGGACAGGTGCCCTCCTAGGAGAGGGAAGAGTGTCCCACTGTGGACCTGGAACTGTGGGGGCAGATCCCTGGTGGAGTGAGGAGGCCTCATGGGAATGGCGAGCTGGGTCCACAGGGGGCCTTTCGGATCTGCCTCCCCCTGTACTGAATGTTTAGGGTCCTCAGTGGCTGGATCTTCCTCAGCCCTTGATGTCCTCAGGCTTATAAGCGTGGTTGTTCTTGGGCCTTTTATGGAGGAAGGCGAGAAGAGGTGAGAGAGTTCTGATTTCTGAGGCCAGATGGCTTACAGAGCTGTGGCGTGTTTCTTGTACCATTTGATCCTGTGAGTTAGGATAGGAATGATCAACACCATTTTCAAGTGGGAAAGCTGAAGTCTTCAAAGGGCTTGTAGCAAGTTAGGCCTGGAGTGGGGACTAGGGCCTGTCCTTCTGGTCTTCCTGTCCAGTTTTGGCCCGGTTCTGGTGGAGTCTCAGTACCCATTAGGAGCCTAATCGCATCCCCAAGGCAGTCTCAGGTGGGCCTGTTAAATCCCCCTCAAGAGTGAAACATAGTGCCTGGCCACCTACCTGCCCAACTCTTCCTTCTTCCTGTTCCTACCCCCCACTGAGGGATGCTCTGGGGTTTTGCTACTCACCCTACCTTTTGGAACCCCTTCTTTTGTAACTGGGCTCAGAGGGACTGCTAATGAGGGGATAAAGACTTACATAGCCTTCATGGCAACTCCAGCAAGGGAACCTTGAATGGCCTGCCTGGGCAGGAGGCAGAAAAGCGAGCTAGACGTGGTCCCTGCAGTCGGAAGCCTGCTGGCCAATAGAGGGGACAGAGTGGTTACAGTTTAGTCCCAAACACCTCTGTAGAGAGAGGCTCACAGAGTAGGCAGGCCATCTGTCTAGAAGGATAGATGGAGGAGTCTTCATTGTGATATCTTTTTTGAGGGGGGCTCTGTTAATAGATCCTTTTCTTATTTATTCATGCTTTCTGTATTTTCAACATTGTCTACAGTGAAGAAGAAAAGCAAAACTTTCTTGTTTGTTCTGAAAGTGTTTCAAGAGCTGTTCTAGCTTCTGAAACTTTGAATTGGGCTTGCAGGTGAGGTCTGTAAACTTCCACATTTAATAGCATGTGCAAAAGGAAGGTGCCAGGATTTTGAGATATTTCAGCACAAATTAGCCTCTAGAGTGGCCTGGAACTCAGGCCGTAGACGACACTTGAATCTGTTGCAAAGCTGCTTATTGGCAGCGTCACCTCTCCTGCTGCGAGTCTGCTGGTATTTGTGGCTCGCGACTGACCGCTGAAGAGCTGTCTGATGGGACCTGGCTGGTGGGTGGGCAAGAGCCAGAGGTGGTGGAGGCAAGGTTGGTGGCAGTTTCCAGCCCTGAGCCACACCCATCTAGGAGTCAAAGAGAGTGGTTTCCTAAGCTGATGCCACCTGGTCTGGGTTGGAATTGGGGGCAGGGGCTTTGGCCAGAGAAGAGTGGATGAGTCCACGTCTCTGGGGGGCCTCACTGAGGAAGCTGAGTTTTATTTCCTGAGTGTGATCAGCCCACAGCCTCCTGTTCCTCTCTGCATGTAACACAGGCTGGGTGATGCCCTGGAGTCCTGAGTCCTCTCTGCTCCTTGCGGTGAGAACTCCACTCCCCCCTCCAGCCCTTCCTATAAACCCTTTTCTCCAGTCAATTCTGTCATGTATGTTAGGACATGCTCAATCCCCTCTTGGACAAGTGACCCCAGGGATGGTGTGGGCCAGGTGCATGGCTTGGGGGCCCTTTTGATTTCAGGCTCTGCCCCCTTGGGTGTTTGTTTTCCTTAGATTTTTGGACATGGGCATTTGAACCTTGACTGTCACTTTAAGAGGGGAAATAGAAAGGCAGGAGCCGTGGTCCTCCCAGCTCTCCACTGCTCAGCTTGTATAGAGGGAGCTAAATGGGGCTTCTCCGGTTAGGGTGGGCATTGGGCCAGGGCCATTGCCAAGTGTGAGGAGCTGGCAGTGGGAGGTCCAGCCAGTGTGTGCACAGGAGGCCACCCCTTCAGTTAATGACCACCTGCTGAGTGAGGTGGCTATGAGCAGCTATCCACCTTGCAGAAAGAGGCACTGTTTTCAGTTATTAACAACAAAGGCTAGTATTTGCAAGCTTTTATTCCTGGAGGACAAGAACACATACTCTGGAGGGCATCTCTTGGGCTTGAGTCCAAGCTTAACAGTTCCTAGCTGTGTGACTTTGGGCAGGTGCTTCAACCTCTCTGAACTTCAGTTTCTTATCAATAAAAAGGAGATGGAATAAGAATACTTATCTCAAAAGTCAGGAACAGCTTCTGATTAAAAGAGACCAAAGTGACATGACAACCAAATGCAAATATGTAAATTACATAAAGAACATTATTAGGACAGCTGATGAAATTAGATATGGACTGTAGATTAGACTCAGACTGTAAAGAAGCTGCCTACAGTGCAGGAGACCTGAGTTCGATCCCTGGATCAGGAAGATCCCCTGGAGAAGGAAATAGCAACTCATTCCAGTATTTTTGCCTAGAGAATTCCATGGACAGAGGAGCCTGGTGGGCTACAGTCCATGGGGTTGCAAAGANTGTAAAGAAGCTGCCTACAGTGCAGGAGACCTGAGTTCGATCCCTGGATCAGGAAGATCCCCTGGAGAAGGAAATAGCAACTCATTCCAGTATTTTTGCCTAGAGAATTCCATGGACAGAGGAGCCTGGTGGGCTACAGTCCATGGGGTTGCAAAGACACATGACTGAGTGACTCACACTTATAGATTAAAGTGTATTAATATTAAATGACCAAATTAATATTAAGGACCAAATATAGGGCCTTGTTCTTAGGAAATATGCACTGAAGTATTTAGAAGCTCACTGTATAAGCAGCCCACTCTCAAATATTAAAGAGAAAGGTATGTATAAACATAATAAAAGTAAGACAAAAATGATACAAATTGGCAAATCTGAATTAAGGTATAGGAGAGTTCTTTGTAGTTTTCATGTAATTTTTCTAAAGTTTGAACTATTTCAAAATACAAAGTTAAAAGAATGCCTGTCTAATAGCTTGAATGAAACCACATTAACTCATGTTACTTAGTGCCTGGCACTCATTGAATTTAGCTGCCATTGTTACTGTTGCCTTTTATTATTATTAATATGGACAAAGTGTATCTTATCTCCTTGTTACAATACTGTGGGCTATTTTTCCACTTTACAGATGACAGTTGAATCCCAGAGATGTTAAGTGATTTGCTCAGGGCCACACAGCATTGAGTCCAGAGAACCTATAGGAGAACTGCTTGACATTTATTTTGGATTAATTTCATTGAATTTAGCTGCCATTGTTACTGTTGCCTTTTATTATTATTAATATGGACAAAGTGTATCTTATCTCCTTGTTACAATACTGTGGGCTATTTTTCCACTTTACAGATGACAGTTGAATCCCAGAGATGTTAAGTGATTTGCTCAGGGCCACACAGCATTGAGTCCAGAGAACCTATAGGAGAACTGCTTGACATTTATTTTGGATTAATCGCCAGCATCTGAAATCATGAGATTTTATGTAAAAACCCAGATTTCTTTTTTTTTAAATTTGGTTATATCTATGTAATGTATTTGTAGTTATATATATATATATTAATATATATTTATTTTTAAGATTCTTTTCCATTATAGATTATTACTAGGTATTGAATATACTGCCCCATGCTATGTGGAAAATCCTTGTTTATCTATTTTATATACAGCAGTGTGTATCTGTTAATCCTAAATCAAACCAAAAAAATGAAGTTGCTAATTCATGTCCAACTCTTTGCAACCCCAAGGACTGCAGTCCGCCAGGCTCCTCAGTCCAAGGGATTCTCCAGGTGAAACTACTGGAGTGGGTTGTTATTTCCTTCTCCAGAGGATCTTCCTGACCCAGGGATTGAACCCAAGTCTCCTGAATTGCAGGTGGTCCCCTGCACTTCAGGCAGATTCTTTTACTGACGGAGCCACCAGGGAAGCCCCCCGTTAATCTGATAATCCTAATTTACCCACTGCTTCTTCTCTTTGGGAATTGTAAGTTTGTTTTCCAGGTCTGTGAGTCTGTTTCTGTACAATCCCAGATTTCTGATTTCCTTTGATAATTCAGAAGGCTTGCAGCATTGGCCACACTCCTTTGTGACAGCTGCTGGGTGAAGCTTGGCAGCAGAGCATCCTCACACAGAGCTTCCAGTTTGCCCTGGTGCCCAGACAGCCAGCCCGCCTCACTGCCCACTCTGGCCTCTGGGGGCTCTGAGCTTGCTGTCTGAGGGGAGTGTCAGTGTACACCCGATCCCAGGGTGCCAGGCCTGGAGGCCGGGGCTCTCCCCTGCCCCACCTGCTCCCTCTTGCAGTGGGTGCGCCTCCTTGGCCCAGACTGCACTTGAACACCTGCCAGGTGTGTGGGGAGAAGCCGGGGGCTGCAGGCAGGTGGAGCAGGAGCCCGAAGGTGTGTAGCTCCCGCCTGCTCTGTCCTGCCAAGTTCCTGTCTCCCCTCATCCTGCCTGCAGCCTCAGCAGTGCCCCCGGCTCTGCAGAAGGGGTACAGGGTGGTTTGCTGACACCCCATGAGGAACTGCCCCAAGGGCCCCCGGGGTGCACTCTTCGTCTTGGCTTGGTGTGTGTAGGTGGGTGATTATTTCTCTTCTCTGAGTCTCTGGGTCTTCCTCTGTAAAATGGGGCTGTACTGCCTCCGTGAAGGGTGGTCAGAGAGTTGGAGGCTGGCACATCGGGTGGGGGTCTGCGGATATGGTCGTAGGACTTCCCTGGTGGCTCAGACAGTAAAGCATCTGCCTACAATGCAGGAGACCCGGGTTCGATCCCTGGGTTGGGAAGATCCTCTAGAGAAGGAAATGGCAACCCACTCCAGTACTTGCTTAAGAGAANGGGTGGGGGTCTGCGGATATGGTCGTAGGACTTCCCTGGTGGCTCAGACAGTAAAGCATCTGCCTACAATGCAGGAGACCCGGGTTCGATCCCTGGGTTGGGAAGATCCTCTAGAGAAGGAAATGGCAACCCACTCCAGTACTTGCTTAAGAGAATCCCAGGGACAGAGGAGCCTGGCGGGCTACAGTCCATGGGGTCGCAAGGAGTTGGACAGGACTGAGCGACTTCACTTCTGCTTTCACTGTTTCACTCTGTGCTTGGCCTCTGATGCCCCTGGTTCCCGAGAGCCTGCAGAATGAGCAAGGGCTGGGAGTGAGGGCACTGGTCCAGAGGGAGAGGGGCAGGGAGGCTGGGCAGGCGTTGTTCCTGTGGCCTTGTGGGTGTGCCTTATTGTCCCCAGTCTCACAGAGGAGGGGACAGGCCCCATGGCCAGGTGGGAGGGGCTCACCTGGTGGGTGTGGTGTCTGACAGATGGGGAAACTGAGGCTCAGAGAGCCAGGGTGACCTTGAAGGGGAGTCCCACACAGCCAGGCAGCTTCTGCCTCCTGGGCCAAGACCCTGAGCTGCGTTTCTGGGGAGGAGGAGAGGATCAGCTCATTTCTTATTTTCAGATGGCTTGGATTTTGTGTTAATTACAGAAATAATTCTCATTTATTATTAAAAAGCAGAAAACCTAAGCAGTTGAGTGGGGTAGATAAACCAGAATCTGTGCTCATTAATGTAACCCAATAGTGCCTTGATGTAGTCTTTCCAGATGATTTCTTGTGTGTTGTTTTTTTTTTTAACACGTGACAAGAAGAAAAAAAATGAATATCACATTTCTTATTCTGTCCCGCTTACTCCCAGGCTTTGGGAGTAGAGGTGCTGGGTTTCCAAGACATGTATTGGGCTCATCCCAGCATTTCGTACACTAGGAACCCTGACTGATTTTCTCAGCCCTGCTTTTGCTGGACGCTTAGGTTTTCTCCAGTAGTTCTGCAGTTAGATCTCTGTGCTAAGGAGCCCATAGCTAAGTCTTTGTACACACTTGGGATTCTTTTCTGTAGGGTGAATTAAGACAGGTCCACTTCGCACCTTGAAGGCTGGATGCAGGTTTGCGGTAGGGCTGTGTCTGGGGGCGTGGAGGTCTTGGGCGCCGAGAGCAACCCCCTCCTCCATAAACTGCTTTGCGGTCAGAGGATGAGACAGGGAGGGGTGCCCACTGGAGGGCTTTGCCAGGAGAGGGGTTAAGGTGCCGCCGTCCAGGCTGGTACTGGAAGCCTTTAAGCTCCTGTGGGGGAGGCGGGTGGAGGTGAAGGAGAAGGTGGCCTGCACTCCAAGCTGGTCCATAGTGGTGGCACCTGCAACCCCACAGCCTGTTCTGCTTCCAGAGAGGGGCTGGGGTCGTCTGTGCCCATGCTCGGGGGTCAGGCCAGGAGTGCATCCTTGTGATTTGGGGGACAGGGTAGCGAGCTCTCCCCCATCCCTTCCAGGGAGCCAGGCTGAGACTGATTCTGTGCTTCCAGCTCTGAGACTCCCTGGGGGTGGGGGACATTTTTCACCTGTAGGAAGGGGCTGGAAATGATCCCGGCATCGAGTGACACTCAGATGAGAGAGCAGGTGCCAGAGCTCTGACAGTGACTGTGTCTCAGCATTTCATTACGGAGAAACTAAACACCCACGAAGGAAGACAGAGTAGCATGCCTGCCCACACATGCTCAGCCCCTAGATGCCACGGCTCCCAGCCCTGGGCCCCCTGGAGTCATCTCTGCTCCCACACGCTTCCCCCTTCCAGACCTCATGGCACTTCATCTGTGGAGACGGTAGTACAGCCGTACCTCCTTTTATTGTGCTTGGTAGGTAAATTCTGTGTGTGTGTTTTTCTTTCTTTTTTCTTTTTTTTTAAACAAATTGAAGGTTGTGGCCACCTTGTCTTGTCAGATGATGGCTTGCATTTTTTAGCAATAACGTCTTTTAAAATGAAGGTATGTACGTTTCTTAGATATAATGCTGTTCCACACTTAACAGTCTACCATCTAGTGTAAACATAACACTTATATGCACTGGGAAACCAAAAAATGTGTGTGACTCACCTTGTTGACATATTTGTTTATTGCAGTGATCTGGAACTGAGCCTACAATACTGAGGAAGTATTCTTGTTTATATTCCTGAAAGAGAAGGAGTGAAAAAAAGAAAAAAAATAAGTGTTATATCCACATCTAAAACTTAGCAATATTCTTTAAAATTATAGCTATCCATTTAGTGTATTGTGTTCAGATTTCAATTGTTTCATACAGGTCAAAAATAAAATTTTTTAAAAAATTTTAGGTTTTAAAATCAGAATTCAAATGAGGTCTACGTAATGGATATCTTTAATGGGTTGGCATCTTTCTCGAGTCTTCTTTAGTTGGTAGTATTGATATTCCTTCATTGTTCTGCTTCTTTGAGCTCTCTATAATGATCAACGCATGTTTTATCCACCAAACCTCCTATAAATTGGTAGTTGTGTCTCTAGCCTTGATCTGCTTTAGCTTCAACTACCCCTACCCCTGGAGTAGGAATGGCAACCCACTCCAGTGTTCTTGCCTGGAGAATCCCATGGATGGAGGAACCTGGTGGGCTACAGTCCNCGCATGTTTTATCCACCAAACCTCCTATAAATTGGTAGTTGTGTCTCTAGCCTTGATCTGCTTTAGCTTCAACTACCCCTACCCCTGGAGTAGGAATGGCAACCCACTCCAGTGTTCTTGCCTGGAGAATCCCATGGATGGAGGAACCTGGTGGGCTACAGTCCACGGGGTTGCAGAGAGTCTGAAAGGACTGAGGACTTCGCACAGCACACGCCCACCCCGCCCTGCTGCCCAAAGCACTTTGGAGAGGAGGTTGGAACCCTCTGCTGGGAGGCTTGCATTGTCTGGGACAATCTCTTTTTGTAATCTTCAATGGCTTTAAGATAGTAGGACTTCTCATTATCATATAAACCTTTCATTTTCACCTGGTTACTGAGTGGTGCTGAGTGAGTGAAGAGCTTCCAGTCTCAGGCTGTTGTTTTTCCTTATTCCTGCTTTTTTTCCATAGTAGTTGCTTTTCCCTATTAATCTTTTAATTACAGGGGTAGTATACTTTTATTAGAGAAAATTGAAAAACAGGCATAAACAAGAAAAGTATGAAATTAAAACTATGCTGAATTTTATCACCTAATGATAACTCCTGAGATTGGGAGTATATCCTTTCAGACTTTTTTGTGTGGAAAGAAAAAAAAAAAAATATATATATATATATATACACACACACATACACACACGTGTATGTGCATTTGTGATACTATTAAATGAAAGGTGGAACTTTACACACAGGTCTGTTTTCACCTTGTGGCATCTCCATAACTTCCTCCCCAGGATCTGTAGGGAGGGACATGGTCTTTCTCCCTGTCCCTCAGTGGTTCACACCAGGCAGGGTGTGGGAAGGACAGGCGGCCGCGGGTATAGCCCAGCTGCTGAGTTTTTCAAAGGAAATAAGGACTTTTGGTTGGCAGGGCAGTTGCTTTCACATCTGTTCTTTTAGGAGTCTCTGCAGTTGCTCAACACACTGTGACCGGGCCTACCCCTTTCCTTGTCCAAAGTCCTGTCCTGGAGGCCTGGCAGAGGCTGGGGCCGGGGGTGGTCATGGGAGCCAGCCCCCTGCCTTCCGGTAGGCTGTGCCACCCACAGGATGCAGGGTTGTTCATCTTTCCTTGTCTGGTATTGGACCTGGGACAAGCAGCAGCTGTTTAGATCTCTGCACAGGCGGGACAGTGGCTAAGGGAGCTGACTTTGGGAACAAAGATGCTGTTTACGTCTTAGCACATGTGTTTTTTTTGGAGTGGTTTGGTAGTTCACCCCAAGTCACCCCTTAGGACCACCACTGACTAGGAGTGAAGGCCCTTGTTCCATCTTGTAACTTGGAGGATATAAGTGAAGGAGTGAGCCAGAGCATCTCCACATGTTTCCCGCCTGAGCAGGGAAGGGATCTTAGCACATCTCTGAGCCTGCAGTCAACCCAGAAGAGATGAAGGCAGAGGCGCTGGAGGCGAGTCGCTGCACTGGAATGCAACCCCCTTGGGCCCCAACTCAGCAGTGTGAAAAGTCCATCTCGGAGGAGGGTGAGTGACGGGATCACAAGCTTGTGACTGCCTCAGCGAGGCTGTCTTCTTGGGGATCTCATTTTGGTCCCCCTGGCCCAGAGCATGGAAGAGCTGAGGGCCTGAGGGAGGGGCAGCCTGGAGGCCTGATGCCAGTACTGGGCCAGACTGCTCTGTCCTCCAGGCCAAGTGAGCGCTGCTGTCTGCACAGAGAGTGGGCCCTGTTTCTCTGCTCTGCATTCTTGTTAGAAGACTTTGGGGGCAGATCAATTTGGCAGAAACGTACAAAGGCCTCTTGAGTGCCTGGTGCTTGCGGCGGGGGATGGTCTGCTGGAAGAGAAGAGGTGACCCCTCCCCCTGTCACTCCCGATCAGGTAGGGATGCTGCAGTGACAGCACATCAGTCCAGTCTTGACGGGGGCTGGAGGGTGCGCTTCTGAGGTCCAGTCTTGACGGGGCTGGAGGGTGCACTTCCGAGGTGGCTCAGACGTGTGGGTGGCAGGTCGATGGTGGCTGTGGGCAGGAGGCCTGAGTTCTCACCGCAGGACTGCTTGAGTGTCCTCATGACATGCTGGCTGGCTTCCCCTAGAGTGAGTAATCCAAGGGGGAGCCAGGTGGAAGCCGCAGTATCTTTCATAGCTTCGGAAGAAAGCATGTGATGTCTATGGCATTCTGTTGGTCACCCAGGTGATGTGGGAGGGCACCATACAAGGGCGTGGACACCAGCAGGCAAGGGTCACTGGGGCTGCCTACTGCCGTGGCCCCAGCAGCTTCCAGCTCTTATTCTCCCGGCCTAGTGAAATGAGAGCATCTTTTTTTTTTTTTTTTTTTAATTGAGTTCCTGCAAAAGTCCCAGAATTGAGCATTTTGAGTCACCTGCCCATTCCCCAGGGGACACTGACCAGGAGCACCCCCTCCTGAAGGGCTGACTACCCGTGGGAACAGGGAGCTGTTACTGGAAGTGGAAGCTACGGAAGGAATATGACAGTGTGTGTCCTCTAAGGAGGGCCCTGTGGTCCAGAGGAGGTGACGATGGGACCTTGCTTCCGGAAAGGTGGCATTTGTCCTTGTCTTGGCAGGATGAGTAGCATTTTAACCATCCCAAGTGGCAGGAAGGCCTGAGCCAGGGCACGGCGGGGTGAGGCAGCTGGATCATAGGGTCACGGGAGATCAGGCTGCAGAGATGACTTGGGCCAGGCATGGGGGTGGGTCAAGCGGAGGAGCCAGCATTTGACTCAGGAGACACCGAGAATGGAAGGTCTCTGACCAGGGCAGGCACACAATAGAGCCAGGATCTAGAGAACACCTTCTGTCTGGCCTTCCTTGTCTTTGGCGATCATCGAGCACTTACTGTGTTCTCACTTAACCCTCACAGCCTCCCAAGGCGTTGGATGATGTCACCCTGACTTTACGATGGGCCAAGGTAATGCAACTGGGCCAAGGTCACTTGATGGGGACTCTGATTGCAGAGCTCTCGGCCTCTTCATCCCATATTCATGGGACAAAGGGCTGTCATGAGAGTGAATCACCAGCCCGATTACTTGGACCTTCTCAGGGCTCCTCTGGGGTGTGGTAACTCTCGAACGGATGGTTTCCTTGTCCGTACTCCCTCCCAGACATCTGCCTGGGGTGCTGTGGGGTTTCTTCCTTAGGGGGAAGGGCTTGACATCTGGGTTTGTCAACTGGGGCCAAACTATTTGCTCAGCGCTCGGCGTTATTTGTCTCTTGGCCGACTGCCACCCGTGCCTGCCTTGTTTTCGCTGCAGTTCTATTCTGTCTTGCCCACCGTTTCACGGCTTCACCACTCTTGCGTGTGGACTGGTGGCTCCCATGCAGCAGCCAGGCACTGACTGGGCCATCTCCCTGGCCTGAGACACCTCTCGTGGGCCTCTTCCTCCTCTAGGTGGGTGAGGTCTCTCTCCCCTGAGCTCTGGACCACTATCTCGCCTTCAAGGATGCCCCTCCCAGATCTTAGTGCCATGTCATCGGTGGGCGCATCTTAGCCTGGAGCTTGCCTGGCAGGGGGTGTGTCCAAGTCACGCTAGTGTCCCAGGACCCGAGAGGGGTCCTGCCTACAGGGAGGAGGGGGGGGTATTGTGCAGTGAGAGGGCAGGGGCGGGTTGTGCTGTGGGCCTGGCACCTTGAGTGAAGGAAAGCCAGCCTTCCCTGCCTGAGGCTGAGGAAGCCCACAGCTGCCCCTCCCTGTGGGGAGTTTCTCCAGCAGGAGCAGCCTGTCTCCAGGAAAGCCGTTAGTTTGTTGCCCCTGAGGAGGGTCACGATGTCAGTGATTGAAAGCACCAGCCGTAGAGTCAGACAGACCTGAGTTTCAGTTCTGGCTCTTCCCATTGTTTCTTTTTTTTTTTTTTTTTTTCAGCTGTGTGTGCTTGGGCAAGTGAGTAGCCTCTCTGAGTCTCAGTTTTCTCTCTACAGAATGGGCATGATAGCAGGACCTCCTCCTGAGGCTGGGCGTGGTGCCCAGCACACAGTCAGTGTTTAAATGCTGACGCCAGGTCCTGCCTGCTGAGACCTTGCAGTTGGTATGAGGGGTGGGGGGCCAAGCGCCCAGTGACTGGGGCTCAGGGTGCAGCAGGCCGGCAGGGGAGAGTACCTCCTCTGAGGAGGGAGCTGGAGGAAGTCCTTGGCAGGGCGGGCTGGGAAAACCGGGCTCCATTCTCTTGTCTGGAGGAGGAAATGGCAGCCCACTCCAGTGTTCTTGCCCAGAGCATCCCCTGGACAGGGGAACCTGGCGGGCTACAGTCCACGAGGTTGCAGAGTCAGACACGACTGACGTGATTTAGCACACCCTTCTTTGTTACTGAACAATAGGGCTTACTGTCAGGATACAAGGTAGAAAATGACCCCAGGTCCCCCTATCACATGCTCAGGGGACTCCCTGCGGACCAGGAGGTGCTTCCCCTCCGTCTGGGGCCGTCTCTGCACCCTGCCCCCTTCCTATCTCCCGCCTCGCCGCTGAGCACCCCACCATTCCAGAAGGGAAGCCAGGGCCTGGAGTGGAAGGGGAAACTGGAGCCGATGCGTGGCTTCCAGGGACGTGGGGGTGCCGGGGTTCTCTGGGGGCTCTTGGAATAGGGATTCCAACCCGGGGCCATAACCTCGGGCCCTGGCCTGGCCCCAGCGTGGGGCGGGGGGCAACTGTGAGATGGAGAGGTGGCAAGCCAGACTGGAGACTTTGACCTCTCAGAGAGGGATGAGGCCCCCTCTCTGTGTGGGCGAGGAAACTGAGGCTCAGGGCCCTGTGTGAGAGGCGGAGCCAGGAAGAGGCTCCTTGGCAGGCTTCTGTCGCCTCTTAATTGCTCATTAAGGCGCTGCTCGCCCCCTGCCTCCAGCCAGCCTCACCAGGCTTCTAATGCAGGCTTTGGGTGCTTGCTTTATTTTTACTTTATGAAAATTGTTCCAGTTTAAAGCTTCCAATTTCCATGAGGTCATGGGAGCCAGAAGCCAGGCCTGACGGCTCCCCCCGACTCCTGTCGAGGGCTCTTGCTGTGGCTGGGAGAGGGGCTGAGCTGAGGGCTCAACGTTAGCCTTTCTGCTGCTCCCACCATCAGAGCAGGAAGTTGTGGGTCCAGATGTGAGTCACCCTCATTAGGTAGCCGGTGGAAGGAGCCTTCACGTGTGTGAGTCTGGATGCTGGCCAAGGAGGGGCAGGCGACGGTCAACTCTGAGCGGGCTCTGACCCTGGCCCAGCTGCTGGGGGCCCCTGGAGGAAAGCCAGGTAAAGAGGGCAGAGGGGATGGGGCCCCATCTGTCCTGGAAGCCTGGGGCCCCTGGGCAGCACCCCTCCCCACCAGGCAGGCCTGGCCGGGGCATGGGTGGACACGATCTGGACTGGCGGTAGGGGAGGCCTTGATGGCCCGGTGTGGGGGCTCCTGGGCAAGGTCACTGGCTTGTCTCAGCCTGACAAGAAGCTGCTGTTACGACTGGTGGTGGTCATTTGGCTCGGCCCACCTAGACTGCGTGACCCACAGCCTCTCAGGTGTCCACATTTCTTTTCAAGGTTGTAGTTGTACATTTACAAGTACACTTAACTTTTCTCAGTGAAAATAAAAGTGAATGGGGGAAGAGCAATTGAATTTATTTTGTTAGATTAAAAAAAAAAAACAACGAAAGAAACCAAAACCACACTCTGAAAGTGATGCATGCCCAAGAGACAATCAAGATGTCTCAAGAAAATGGATGGAACAGTCTCTCTTTCTCTCCAAGTCCTCTCAGCCCAAAGCTCTGGGACTAGGACCATGGGGAGTGGGTCCTTCTGGATCTTTCTGCCCATTCATCCAAACACAGACACAGGGCAAAGCAAGCCCTCTTGTCCATGTCATCACATGGGGGTTAGGACAGCGGGCCCTGCGGGCTTCCGGCCCCTGGCCAGCCCCTGAGGGAGGGGATAGGGAGAAAGCGGAGGGCTGGGCTGGACCTCCGGGAGACAGACCCCCTGGCTCCAAGGCCTGGATGGACGGCCGCAGCCCAGACTGGCTTTGCCTGCAATAGCTGTGTGACCGTGGGCTGTCACCGGCTCTCTCCGCCACAGACACGCGAGTGGATGACGTGAGGGGTGACTAGACCACCGTTTCTCAGGATAGGGGGCCCTGCTCCTCAGCTGCTCTTAGCCATGTGGATGAACGTGCTTAAATTGTAGGTATTCCTTTTAATGTGTTTCAGAAAAAAAAAAATCTGTAAATAGGACCTGTTACTTCATGCATGTGTTTTTGGCTTGGACAGGGCTAAAGAAGACACAGAAATGAAACGGGGAGACTTAAGCGGAAGTGCAGCGGGGTTGGCTCCACAGGAAGTGTGGGCGTCCAGGGGTGCGGGGTCTGGAAGGCTCATCTGAGCGCNATCAAGATGTCTCAAGAAAATGGATGGAACAGTCTCTCTTTCTCTCCAAGTCCTCTCAGCCCAAAGCTCTGGGACTAGGACCATGGGGAGTGGGTCCTTCTGGATCTTTCTGCCCATTCATCCAAACACAGACACAGGGCAAAGCAAGCCCTCTTGTCCATGTCATCACATGGGGGTTAGGACAGCGGGCCCTGCGGGCTTCCGGCCCCTGGCCAGCCCCTGAGGGAGGGGATAGGGAGAAAGCGGAGGGCTGGGCTGGACCTCCGGGAGACAGACCCCCTGGCTCCAAGGCCTGGATGGACGGCCGCAGCCCAGACTGGCTTTGCCTGCAATAGCTGTGTGACCGTGGGCTGTCACCGGCTCTCTCCGCCACAGACACGCGAGTGGATGACGTGAGGGGTGACTAGACCACCGTTTCTCAGGATAGGGGGCCCTGCTCCTCAGCTGCTCTTAGCCATGTGGATGAACGTGCTTAAATTGTAGGTATTCCTTTTAATGTGTTTCAGAAAAAAAAAAATCTGTAAATAGGACCTGTTACTTCATGCATGTGTTTTTGGCTTGGACAGGGCTAAAGAAGACACAGAAATGAAACGGGGAGACTTAAGCGGAAGTGCAGCGGGGTTGGCTCCACAGGAAGTGTGGGCGTCCAGGGGTGCGGGGTCTGGAAGGCTCATCTGAGCGTGCTGGTTGCTGACCCGGCTGCAGGCCTCCCCCCTCCAGATGGGCCCTGGGCTTCCTGGAGTTTTCCTGTGGCTCTGGGTGTGGGGGAGGAGGACTCTCAGGTTGTGCAGTGTCTGCCCTCAGCGGGGAAGGTGTGAACTTCGTGGGGGAGTCTCCAGGGGTAATTCGCTGAAAACAAGTGACTGTTTGCTGGCGACCATTTTCCCAGGGCTGAGGTAGGGGGTGAAGGGCAGTCGTGGGGTCTTGTTGCCAGGAGTGGGTCTGGGCAGGCTTCCTGTGGGCCCTTTGGGGATGGGGGCTGGTGCAGCGGGGGTGGGGGNAAGTTGGCTGGAGGCATTACTTTAATGGGGCCCTGGCCTAATGGGGAAGCGTCTTGTTTTGAAACATCCAGACTCCCTGGAGCCGCTGCCCAGGTTCCCTGGGGAAGGGGTGCCTCGGCGCTTCCCAGGCAGGCCTGGGTCAGGGGCTGGCAGTCTGGGATCTCTCTGCCAGTCTGCTTTCTGGCAAGGGAGTGAGAGAAGACAGGAGCTGCCTTTTGGGGGCTGACGGCAAGTGAGGTTTTGCTGTGAGGTCTTTGTCGCAGGCACCCTGGTCCCCAGCTGTGTTCCTGCCCCTCAAGGCCCACCTCTGTCTCTCTCTTCTGGGCTGGAGATGATGGATTGGGAGTGACGTCAGTTTCTCCAGCCCACCCCTTCTGTGTGGAGCTGTCTGGGGTGGCCCCAAGTAGTGGCACTCCCTGGGTGCCAGCCTCTTGGGTCAGGCCCCTGGGCCTTAGGTACCATCACACGTCCATCCTGCAGATGAGGAAACCGAGGCCAAGAGAGGTTAATTAATGTGCCTCAGGTCACCCAGCCCCTCTGATGTGGAGCTGGGGTTCTTGCTTGTTGGGTCTCAGAACTTGTGCTCTCGACCACTAGGCTTTCCTGGGTTCACAACTGCCCTCGCCCACCCTGGCATTTCTTCGCCTCGAGGTGCTTATGTGGCCCGCGGCTAGCCCCTCCCCTCCCCGCCGCAGGGGCTCACAGGGACCCTGCCCCCGTCTTGTTTGTTGTAGTCCCAGTACCTCACCTGGCACCTGGTGTGAGCAGGAGCCCCGTGAGCACCTGTGGGATGGCAGCGCAGGGGCCTTGGGCAAGCTCAGCCCCCTTCCCCATGAGAAGTTTCTGGATATTTTAAGGAGTTTTCATAGCCATTAGGTCATTTCACTGCCAGAACAGGCCGGGGAGCCAGGGAATGTATTTGTGCCCATCGCTCAGGTGAGAATCGGGAGAGCTGAGAGGCAGGTGACCCGCCAAAGCTCATGCAGACAGGACTAGTGACACCAGGCTTGGGGCCCAGTCTCCGCAGTTCAGGGCAGGCTGTTTTTGACTCAGTCCGTGAGTTTGGGGTATGAGCGTCCTCTGTGTGCCAAGCAGTGTTGGGTCCTGAGAGCAGGGCAGTGTGTGGCCAGACACCGGCCTTGGGAGAGGCAGTGACAGGCCAGGATTTCTGTGCTGTGGTGGGACGCATAGACTCTGAGTCCAGATTGGGCAGCCCTCCTGGAGGAGGTAGCCGCTCAGCCTGGCTCTGCAGGGCATGCAGGAGTTTGCCAAGCAGAGGGAGCTAGGGGGTGGAGAGGTAGGCAGCACTCTTAGGCTGCCTGAGCCTGGAGACAGAAGGGTGGGGCTTGTTTGGGGAACTGAAAAAAGTCAAATCTTACAGCCACAAAGAGGGCCTCAGGAAGCACTGGAGGACCGTGTTGGGCAGGGGTGAGTAGGACGGAGCTCATTGTCCGTGGGGTGGCAGACAGGTGAGGGGAGGCCTTGGGGAAGATCCCAGGGGAGGCTTGGGTCTGTCTCTTATACACATCTCCCCCCCAGCCCAGGTTCACTTGTGGAGTCTTCACTCGCCCACCTGTGGTTCCTCCTGCCATCACCTTCCAAAGAGGGTGGCCCGGTGCCCTCCTGACAGCCATCGACATCCGGCTCAGCCTGCCATGGGCCACAGATTTCGCAAGGGGCTCTGTCACGGCCGGGGCCTTGCCCAGTGCCTGCGCAGGCCTGCGGGGCCGCGGCACCTCTGTTCCCCACGCACCCCTTTCCCCACGTCCCCATCCACTGCACTCTAGAAGGACAGGGCCTCAGGGTGGGGCAGGGCGGGCTGAATGAGCCCCCTTTGTGAAAAGTCACCTTTTCACCAAAAGCTGGCTGAAAGTCGCCTCTCTGGCGACCCTTCTCCCCACGACGCCCAGGGTCGCCCTTTCTTCCTCTGTCTGCTGATCTCTTTGACGGTCTTGCTTCATCGGTGTTTTCTGAGCAGAGTGCTGTTCTAGGGGCTAGACTGAGCCCACCCTGGGTGAAGAGGGGCCGGGACGGCTGACCTTGAGTCTGGAGACGAGGCCCATGGGGTTCCTGTGTTCCCCTAACACACAGATGGATCAATTCCTCCTGTCCCGTTTGCGTTCAGACCCCTTCTCCTGGCTTTCGCCCGTCCCTGCCCCCCATCCTTACCCCACCTCTAGTTCTGTCTCTTGAGCTCTGGGCCTGCCCCTGGCATGGGCAGCAGCTGCAGCCGCCTCTGCCCAGAGGGCTTCCCCACTCCGGCCCCCTTCTCACCTTGTGTCACGCCTTCCCGCTTCTGGAGTCCCTGAGGCCAGGAGAAGACGGGGGCACCAGGAGCCCCCACCCCCTTGCTCCCTGCTTCTATTTGTGCCTCTGTCCGCCCACCTCCTGGACCACGAAGGACGTTACCCGCAGCCGTGACTGATGGAAAAAAACAAACTGAGGCCTTTGTTGCGGGTACCCTGGTCCTCAGACGGGATCCTGGCCCCCAGGCCTGCCTCCTCTCGTGTTCTGCTGAGCTGGGCTGGGGGTGGATGATGGAGGGGTCGCCTGTGACCCAGGGGAAACTCGTGCCACTTGTGGGTGGGGAGCAGCAAAGCGGGCCTGGCTTTCAGGCATCAGGAGGCCCCCAGGGGAGATGCAGGCAGTGGTGCCACCCCACATCTTTGGGACCCAGAGTACTGGGTGAAGGCCTCTGTCTTCAGGATTCAAGCCTCCTTGCCCTTGAAAATGGCTTATTCCACCACCTCAGGTGCAGCCGACTTGGGTCCGGGGCTCCTGCCATCACTGGCTGGCTAAGCGGGGAGAGGGCCAGGATCCTGGGATGAGGCCCCCTCCCTACACTGGTGGGGAAACAGGCCCAGATGCTGGTGTGCCTCTCCGGTCAGAGCTGTGCTGGAGGCACGTTTCCCCTGGCCACACTCAGCGGGGAGCTGTGGGTTTGGGCTGGCCAGCCCCCCTTCCTGCCTCATTCTCCCCATCTCTGCCATAGTCAGATTGACTCTGCCTCCCATCCACCTCCCTTCCGTGCGGGCCAGGGAACCCCCGGGTCTGCCCATCCCTGCTCCCCGAGCCCTACTCCTCAGTATCTCCTTCAAGCCCCCATCTGGCTCTGGGAGGAGAAGCCCTTTGAAGTTGGCTGGAGGCATTACTTTAATGGGGCCCTGGCCTAATGGGGAAGCGTCTTGTTTTGAAACATCCAGACTCCCTGGAGCCGCTGCCCAGGTTCCCTGGGGAAGGGGTGCCTCGGCGCTTCCCAGGCAGGCCTGGGTCAGGGGCTGGCAGTCTGGGATCTCTCTGCCAGTCTGCTTTCTGGCAAGGGAGTGAGAGAAGACAGGAGCTGCCTTTTGGGGGCTGACGGCAAGTGAGGTTTTGCTGTGAGGTCTTTGTCGCAGGCACCCTGGTCCCCAGCTGTGTTCCTGCCCCTCAAGGCCCACCTCTGTCTCTCTCTTCTGGGCTGGAGATGATGGATTGGGAGTGACGTCAGTTTCTCCAGCCCACCCCTTCTGTGTGGAGCTGTCTGGGGTGGCCCCAAGTAGTGGCACTCCCTGGGTGCCAGCCTCTTGGGTCAGGCCCCTGGGCCTTAGGTACCATCACACGTCCATCCTGCAGATGAGGAAACCGAGGCCAAGAGAGGTTAATTAATGTGCCTCAGGTCACCCAGCCCCTCTGATGTGGAGCTGGGGTTCTTGCTTGTTGGGTCTCAGAACTTGTGCTCTCGACCACTAGGCTTTCCTGGGTTCACAACTGCCCTCGCCCACCCTGGCATTTCTTCGCCTCGAGGTGCTTATGTGGCCCGCGGCTAGCCCCTCCCCTCCCCGCCGCAGGGGCTCACAGGGACCCTGCCCCCGTCTTGTTTGTTGTAGTCCCAGTACCTCACCTGGCACCTGGTGTGAGCAGGAGCCCCGTGAGCACCTGTGGGATGGCAGCGCAGGGGCCTTGGGCAAGCTCAGCCCCCTTCCCCATGAGAAGTTTCTGGATATTTTAAGGAGTTTTCATAGCCATTAGGTCATTTCACTGCCAGAACAGGCCGGGGAGCCAGGGAATGTATTTGTGCCCATCGCTCAGGTGAGAATCGGGAGAGCTGAGAGGCAGGTGACCCGCCAAAGCTCATGCAGACAGGACTAGTGACACCAGGCTTGGGGCCCAGTCTCCGCAGTTCAGGGCAGGCTGTTTTTGACTCAGTCCGTGAGTTTGGGGTATGAGCGTCCTCTGTGTGCCAAGCAGTGTTGGGTCCTGAGAGCAGGGCAGTGTGTGGCCAGACACCGGCCTTGGGAGAGGCAGTGACAGGCCAGGATTTCTGTGCTGTGGTGGGACGCATAGACTCTGAGTCCAGATTGGGCAGCCCTCCTGGAGGAGGTAGCCGCTCAGCCTGGCTCTGCAGGGCATGCAGGAGTTTGCCAAGCAGAGGGAGCTAGGGGGTGGAGAGGTAGGCAGCACTCTTAGGCTGCCTGAGCCTGGAGACAGAAGGGTGGGGCTTGTTTGGGGAACTGAAAAAAGTCAAATCTTACAGCCACAAAGAGGGCCTCAGGAAGCACTGGAGGACCGTGTTGGGCAGGGGTGAGTAGGACGGAGCTCATTGTCCGTGGGGTGGCAGACAGGTGAGGGGAGGCCTTGGGGAAGATCCCAGGGGAGGCTTGGGTTTGGTGGGGCATGTGGCTGCCATGGACCTAGGCTCCATCACGGCGACTGCCTGTGCCCAGGGGAGCCTGGCTCTGGAAGACCAGTCTGTGAAGGGAAGGGGTGGGCTGGGAATGGGGGCGCTTGGGCTTGGGGGAGGGCCGTGGGGAGGGGCTCCCGAGCCCCTGTGTTTGCGGCTCCGGAAGCCAGGCTGTGGTTTCAGGGGGGTGTGGAGGAGGTCGGCTGTGGCTGCTTCCCTTGCAGAAGGGCTCTTCCGGGCTCTGGGCTGGGCCTTCACCAGGCAGCCCTCGCCCTTCTCCCCCCTGATGTGCCCCCTTGACCTTGCACCATTCTCAGGAAGCCTCGAGGAAGGGGGATCTCGGCACCGTGGATGAGGGCTGGGCTCTCTGGTGGGGGTCTCTGGGCAGTGGCTTCGGGAGCCGGACTCAACAATGATGCCTCGCTGGGCTCCGTGGGTGCAAGGGGAGGCCGTGAGCCCCACAGGGCCTGCTGAGTTCTGTGTGGGGGCACCTCTCCGTCTCCCTGTCCCGCTCACCTCTCTGCAGCTACCTTCTCTGGTCACCTGAGCGAGGAGGGACCTCGCAGGCCCTGGGGGCCTTTCCTGCCCTGGGAGGAGTCAGGCCCAGAGGGTTTAGAGGCAGAGCTCCTTAGGTCTGTGTCCCCTGCACTGCGTTGCTTGCAGCAGGTGGGGAGACTGCGGCAGGGGCACTTCGAAGCAAGGCATGGGAGAGGCAGGAAGCAGGACAGGAGGGTCTCTCCTGGTTGGTTAGCATTCTCTTCCACTTTCTCTTCCCCAGGGCGGATTGTTTCCCCACCTGAAGACTGCCTGAGCACAGGGTCTCCTCCCGTCTTCCCCACACCCTACCCTGAAGGTCAGACTCAGGGCTGGTCCCCGTGTGCCCATCCAACCCAGCCCAGGGTCAGGTGGTGGTGGGGGAGCTGGGCCCCAGCCTCAGGGGCCTCCCAGGCTGTCAGGAAAGGGGTGGACAGTGACCTCTGTTCATGATGCTTCTTGGGGGAAGGTCCCTGAGTTGAGATGCTGGAGTCAGCATTTCCCAAAGAGGATTCATTAGAGATTTAATGAGAAAAGAGCCTCATGAACCAAGAAGACTGGCAAGTGTTTAGCCGTGTTTATTAATTCAACAGCTTTGCTTTCTTACAGGGCTTCTCAGAATCTTTAATTCACTAATGTGTACAGTGTATCTTTGAAAGTGAAAGTGGTGGTTGCTCAGCCATGTCAGACTCTTTGTGACCCCATGGACTGTAGCCCACCAAGCTCCTCTGTTCATGGAATTCTCCAGGCAAGCATACTGGAGTGGATAGCCGTTCCCTTCTCCAGGGGATCTTCCTGACCCAGGGATCGAAACTGGGTTTCCCACATTGCAAGCAGATTTGGGGTCTTCCCTGGTGGCTCAGTTGGCAAAGAGTCTGCCTGCAATGTGGAAGACCCAGGTTTGATCCCTGGGTCGGGAAGATCCCCTGGAGAAGAGCATAGCAACCCACTCCAGTATTCCTGCCGGGGAAATCCCGTGGGCAGAGGAGCCTGGTGGGCTACAGTCCATAGGATCGCAAGAGTCAGACATGACTGAGCAACTAAGTCTTGGGTATCTTTAGAGAAATATGAAGAGAATGGTAAGGCCAGTGCTGCCTGTGACGAGGGACTGGGCTGTATGTGGCCCTGCGTGCGCGGCTCCGTGTGTGTGCCTTTCACGGCCTTGTGGTTGGACAGAGCACATATCAGGAGATGCCCACGTGGGGTTCGGAAGGAACCTGGGCCTTGGAGTGGGCAGCTCAGGGTTCACATCCCAGCTAGGAGGCTTTGGACAAGTGACTTAAGATCGCAGAGTGTGTTCCCTTGGCTGAAAGTAGAGTGAGAGCACCTCTAACCCGCCCCGGGGGTCAGGAGGCAGGGACTTCGCCTCTTTGCAGCAGGTGCTCAGAGGCTGACGGGTCAGGGACTCCTGTGGGCTGGTTTCCTGCCCTCTGTCTCCCCGTCGGGTTCGGGGTGTGCAGAGCATGCTTTGAGGGAGGGGTATTGTGCTTTCTCTCCTCTCTGCAGCCCTAGAGGCCTTGGGGATGAGGACCAGGTGCTGCCTGGAGGCTCTCTCTGGCTCGGGCCCACTTTCCTTGACCCATTGAACAGGCGCTTTCTCGAGCCCAGCAAGGCACAGCTTAGAGAGTCAGCCTCTGTGAGGGTGACCCTGCTCGTGCCCCAGAAAGCAGCCCAGAGGGGCTGGCGCTGCTCTGTCCACTCCAGAGGCCAGGCCACTTCCGGAGAGAGCTCTCTGACCTCGTCAGTGCTGACCCCATCAGTGCTGTGGCCTGTGACCGCACCCGGGCAGCCTCTGGCCCTCGGGGCCCTTTCTGCCACCCTACTAGAGCTGTCCTCTTGACTTGGCATGCTGTGCCAGGTGCCGCCCCCACGCTCTGCCTGCATCGCCTCCACTGAATTCCCTCAACGTGCTGGGCGTTCAGAATGTTATTCCCTTTTTTTTTTTTTTTTCACATGAGGAAACTGCAGCTCAAAAAGGATAGGTAATTTTTCAGGGTCGTGATGAACCTGGGGTTCGTTTTTCTGTTTTTCTTATTTTGTTTGTGAGTGTGTATACTCAGTGGCTCGTTGTATCCATTTCTTTGAAACTTCATGAAATGTACCAGCCAGGCTCCTCTGTCCATGGGATTTCCCAAGCAAGAATACGGGTGGGGGTTGCCATTTCCTCCTCCAGGGGATCTTCCTGACCCAGGGATTGAACCTGCATCTCTCTGTCTTCTGCATTGGCAGGTGGATTCTTTACCACTGAGCCACCTGGGAAGCTCTTTGATTTATACACTCTATTTAATGTCTGGAAAATCACATGGACAGAGGAGCCTGGCAGGCAACACCCCATGGGGTCACAAAGAGCCGGACATGACTGAGCGACTAACACATACATTTATGTTTGGGGTATTCACATACGTATTTATATATCTGTGTGCACACACGTATACACCCACTCTGACAAACATGCCAGGAACACAGCTATGTTAATATATTTAAAGTTTCACTTCAGTTATCAGTCGCTTTATAGTGCCCTTTGAGTTTCTCCTTGATTTTTTACTTTATGTATTTATGAAAAACCTCTTTATTGAGGTATGAGTGACATACAAAAAGCTGTGCATTTTAACTGTGTACTACTTGATAAGTTTAGAGATAGGTATACACCATGGGCTTCCCTCGTGGCTCAAAGGTTAAAGTGTCTGCCTCCAATGTGGGAGACCCGGGTTCGATCCCTGGGTCGGGAAGATCCCCTGGAGAAGGAAATGGCAATCCACTCCAGTATTCTTGCCTGGAGAATCCTGTGGACAGAGAAGCCTAGTAGGTTACAGTCCATGGGGTCGCAAAGAGTCGGACACGACTGAGCGACTTCACCTCACCATACACCCATGAAACCATCACTACAATCTGTGTTGTATGCCTGTCCCTCACAGCCCAAAGTTTCCTCCCCACTTTTAATTTATCATTATTATTTTTATGCTAAGAACACACAAAATCTACCATGTTGAAAATTAAGTATTCAGTGCAGTCTTGTTAACAAAAGGTACTGTGTATACAATAGATCTTGTTTTTTTTCTATTGAAAACTTTAAAAATTACACAAGCTATATTATAACCATAGAAATAGAAGCCAAAAATGAGAAAATGTGTTCACTCTGTTGAAGCAGCAGTTTTGGTATTTCTGTGTCCTGGCTCGGTCCTAACCCATTCCAGGCGTGACCTTGCCTGTGCGGATTTTTCGCAGGATGCCCTGCCATGGCATGGTTCAAGCTGCTGTATCTTTTTGACAGCTGCATAGTATCCTTCCGTAAGAACGTATTGTGATTTATCTTCTCCAGACTGATACACACATTGTTTTCAGTCCCTCCTACTTACAAATAATGCCGCAATGAATAATCTTGTGTATAAGTCAAATTTTACGCATGTGAACGTGTTTGTAGGATAAATTACTTGAACTAGGTTTGCCAGGCCAAAAGGTGTGTGTGTACATTAGTGACTCAGTGAGGTATGGCTGAAATGCCCACCCCAGAGGTGGTGCTGAATCTGATGCCTGCCAGGGTGAAGTCTGCTTCTCCCCAGGCTGGCCAACACAGATTTGTGAAATGCTTTGATCTTTGCCAAGTAGATATATAAAAATGGTTTCCCATAGTATTAAAATTTTTTCATTTCTCTTATTATGGGTGAAGTCAGTTTCTTTCCAAATGTTTGAGAGATTTAGATTGTCCTCCTGTGAACTTTCTGTTCATACTCTCCTCCCATTTTTCTGTTAGGTTATTGTTCTTTTTGATTTGTAGAAACTCTTTACATATGAGGGAGATTAGCTCCTTGGGATAAAAATTGCAAATGTCTCCATAATCTTTTGCTCATCTTTTGATTCTGCTTTTGATAGCTTTTACTATATGGAAAAAAATTTAATTGTAATGAATTTGTCAGTCTTTTCATTGTGGCTTTTAGGTTTCATGTCGGGTTAGAAAGCACTTAGTCACTGCAGCCTTATTTGAGAATTCTCTCATGGTTTCTTGCTCTTCGGAAATCATCCTAGTATAAATTATGACTCAAGCTTTCTCTCCCTCCTCTGGGTTTTGCTAACTTTTTAAACAGGCAACTAGCAGTGCAGGAGTTAAGACTTAAACCTAAATCTTTCTTGCCGTCTCCAGGACAGTGGCTACTCTGGGTTAAATCCACCATTACCAGTGGACCCACTGGGTGGGTCATGGGAAGCACACTGTTCTGACTTCTTGGGCACGACTAGTGCCACATGAGGTCTCTGAAGGCCAGCTAGACTTCCCCTTTCTGTTCTTCCTTATCAAGGGGAAAGGGAACAGGAATGAAACATGGGCATGAAAGTGTTTTAGTCTAAAGGGGGAGCCTAGTAAAGGTAGGGCTTAAAAGGAATGAATCACTAATGGTGGAATTTCAGGCAAGAGTGCAGAGAAAATATAGCTGTTCTTTCCAATATGAGAGCCTGGTTGAGTAGTCAGTCAATCAACGCTGCTGCCTGAACACCCACTATGTGCAGAGCCCTTTGCTCACCTAGGGGGAGGGGGCACTGAAGTCTCTGCCTTCTGAAAACTTGGGCCTGGAGCCGAGTCTGCTCTTGGCCTCTGGCCTGGGTGCTGGCACACAGAAGGTGTTGGTGCACATCTGCTGAAGCCCTGAGTGCGTAAATCTCTGTCAAGATGAGTGAATGAATAGATGGACTCTTTCCAGCCAGTCCCTAACCCTCATTAGAATTGGTGCAGGAGATGGCAGACCAGATTTATTATCCCTGGCGGCTGGAACCTTGGGGGTGTTTGTGTTTTAGAGATTGACTAGGTCATGCCTAATCCATGGAGAAGCAGAAGGGCAGATTTCAGGAACAAAGAACAATCCCCAACCCCACCCTAGGATTAGCCCTCTGGGGCCAAGTGACAACACTTCTTTTTGTTGGGTCTCTGAGATCTGACTTAAGTACTTCCTTTGCAAGAAGGAGAACCATGGCCCAGATCGGGTAAGGGTCACAGGGCATGTTGGCAGAGCTGGGTGGCTGGGACTCAGGTGTCTGGACCCCAGGACTGAGTGGCCACCTGCGCTCCCTGGAGGCTGGATTGGAGTCCGCCTGGGGGTCTTGCGGGGCAGGGCTGGCTGGGAACTTATGCTGTTGGGGCTTTTGGCTTCTGCCGCTGCCTGGTGGCACTGCAGGCGGTCACCGGGAGGTGGGGAGGTCAGGTAGAGGGCTGTTAGGGACTCTGCCCCCTTTGCACCTCCGTCTCTCTTGTGGGGACTAATGGCTGGGCTTTCTCAGCTCTAGGACCTGAGCTTGCTTCGGGGCACACGTGCTGTTTTGTCCTCACTAACTTGGCCTGTTGGCAACAAGTACCCGTGCCTCACTCTCCCCCTACCTTGGCCATCAGCTTACTGGTGAGAACACAGGCATGGAGCCTGAGAGCCTCTGCCACTCACATGGCCAAAGGCACAGAGCTGAGACTTGAACCCAGGCCTCCTCCCTCCCAGGCGCAGATGGCCTGGAGAAGGTGTGGCCCGGCAGGTGCTACCTGTTCTGCGGGAGGCCTTTTTGCCTGCTTTCACCATCTTATGCCTTAGTGCCAACCCCCACCGAAGCCGCCCTGCCTGCTTTCTGCCAGGCTCAGTTTGGCTCATCCGTTTGTTTGTTCCACAAGCACCCGCCAGGGCCCAGCTGCAGGACATGGACTCAAATCCCACATCGGTTTGGTAAGGCAGTGCGGGAATGTTTGAGAGGCGTCTTGGAAGAACTCGACAGGGACAAGTGCCAGGAGAAAACAGTAGGCAGAGGGAGGTTGGGCTCCTGCACGAGCTATGGCTTGGAGAGGGTGCCGGGGTGCCTCTTTGTGCTGGGCCGGGCAGAGCGGCTACTGGCTTCCCCTCACTGAGCTCTGGGTCTCCTGAGGGAGATAACATTAACGTGATCATAAAGTCTGTCAGTCACCGGGCTCTGGGCTGGGGGGCTCCTGCCTGCTGCAGTATGGTCACGTGAGCAAAGCGTGGGCGCAGGGACCGGTCCAAGAGGCCCAAGTGGGGCCTCTCCTCTCCTTAGGTCTGCCTGCCTGCCCCGCTTCACACCCCAAGGCCCCACTTCCCCTTTCTGGGGCCACCAAGCCCCGCTCAGCAATGGGGCCTGCCAGGGCAGGGCCAGAGGAAGCCTGGCTGGGTTCCTGCCAGTGCTGCTTGGGTGAGGAAGTGGGTATCCTGTCTGTGTCTGTGAAAGCGGGGGTGGGCTAGCACTCCCTCAGGGGTGTGGTAGGGCTGGGAGGGGGCTGTGAGATCAGCCAGTTCTGCTGGGGAAGGGTTTCCTGAGCACCCAGGGGGCCAGTTCCTGCAGTCATAATTTGAGGTCCTAGTGCCCTCCTGCCAGGCTCCTCTAGCTGAGGAACGTGGACCCCTGCCCATCAGTATTTGACAGGAAGACCCCAGTCCTGTTTTGGTTTCAGGGAAGGGAGAAGACGGTGTGTGAGGGTCACTCAGAGGGCTTCCTGGAGGATGAGGCCCTCCTGATCTTGCTGGCTGTGAGGACGCTCCCTGGCATGGCTGCCTGATCTGGCTCCTGGAAGGCAGAGGGAGGTACTTTGACAAAGTCCACTTTGCCCCTGACCCTCTCTCTGGAGTCTTGAAAACGGGGACGGCTGGAAGGGGTTGGCATTTGGAGATGTTCTGGGCTCTGCGGATGTCAGTACGGCGAGGGAGATGGGCAGGACCCTGGATGGCCTATATTCAAATCCCGCTCTCTTTTACTAGCTGTGTGACCTCAGGCAAGTAACTGAATCTCTCTGTGCTCAGTTCCCACATCCATAAAAGAGACACAGGAGTCTCACCTACAGGGCAAGCATGCGGATTCAGGCAGCGCTGGGCACACAGTGAGCACTCAGTAGGCTCTCTGATGGCCTGTCCCGCTCAGTCACAGGCCCTGGGGACACAGGGAGCGCGGAGCCCACCAGGGCTGCTTGAGGGAGCAAGCTTGATTTCCCGGCTGTCACTTTCTGCCTAAGCATATCCCTGGGCTCCCTAACTTCTCTTGCACAGGAGTCTCTGGAGAGCACTGGAGAAGAAGCAGGGAGCACCCTGCCTCTTGCAGCCTTGGGCCCCCTGCTGCTCCGGTCAGTTAGGGACCTGGTGGCCAAGGAATAAGACCCAGGTTGGGGTGGGGAGGGTTCCCCAGAGGAGGTCTCAGCCAGGACTGGGTGTCTCAGGGGCCTACTCCTACCGCCAAACCAACTTTTCTTGGCTTGGATCCTCAAGGGGCCATGAGGGCTTTCCGGACACAGCACGCTGGGGCAGGAGGCCTAGCATGGACCTTGGGACTCTTGGTTGCAAGTGCCTGAAGCTCACTCTGGCTTCAGCCGAGGGAGGGCATTGATTGTCCCTTGTGAGTCAGCATCTTGGGGTGGCTTGAGCCTCTGACAGAGCTGGAGCCGGGGGCCCCAGGGCTATGTGCAGGGCTCCGTCTCTCTCTAGTTCTCCATGTGGGCCTCCTTGCCACACCTGTCACGTGTGGCTCCCTTGGCTGCCAGCTCCAGGCCACTGGCAAAGAGCGTCTTTCCCTCGCGGGCCGGCAGGAGTCCCAACGAGGACTCGCGCTGGGTTTGGCCCCACGCCTGTCCCAGGTGGCGCTAGTGGTAAAGAACCCACCTGCCAATGCAGAAGACGTAAAAGACGCAGGTCTGATCCCTGGCTCGGGAAGATCCCCTGGAGGCTGGCATGGCAACCCACTCCAGTATTCATGCCTGGAGAACCCCATGGACAGAGCAGCCTAGAGTAGTCCATGGGGTCACACAGAGCCAGGCATGACTGAAACGACTTAGGACGCATGCACACACCATCCTTAAATCAGTGGCTGGGCCCCGGGAGACTGTGCTGATGAGCCAGACCTGGGTCACGTGCCCCCTGGACTGGGGGCTGGGGGAGGGGGAGAGGACCGCACCTAGCAGAAGTGGGAAACACCTTCCCACTGGACCCTTGGGGCTCCCCCTCCTTTATGAGAAGGGGCTGCTCCCCCACCAGCGTTGCTTTGAGGTGGGAGTGACAGCGCGGGAAGCCTGGGACTCCAGCCCCTCCAGGTAACGGGGCCTCAAGGTCTCTGCTCTGGGGAGTCCACACAGGCTCTGGGGGATGGGGGTGAGGGAGTGCAGAGGGGGGTGGGCTGGGCCTGGCTTGACCTAAGGTCAGACTTACAGCCAGAGCAGTGCCTGGTGCTGGAGAAGCTGCCCCGAGAGGGGATGAGCTTCCCGTCACAAGGCCTGCGAGCTGAGGTTGCAGAAATGCTTGTTGGAGACATGGCAGGAGTTCATCCAGGGGCTCAGAGGGGCCCCCGAGTAGCCAACTGAACTCGCACTGGCAGAAGAAGAGCCTTGAAACCTGCCCCGACAGAGAGGCCTCTGGGTCTCATTTTGGGGAGGAGCTGGCCTGTGGAGACCCTGGAGGAGGGCATGGCAACCCACTCCAGTGTTCTTGCCTGGAGAATCCCATGGACAGGGGAGCCTGGCGGGCTACAGGCTATGGGGTCTCAAAGAGTCGGACACGACTTAAGCGACTTAGCATGCATGCATGGCCTAGAGAGATGCCCATTGGTGCTGGCTCGTCTGTGGGAGGTAGTACCGTAGCCTTCCCCCCAGCCTGGCCTCGCACTGCTCCGTTTGTTCCAGGAGCTGGATAGCGTCCCTGGGTGGGTCCAGTCCGCATGCCCATGCTGCCCATTGTCCACCTTCTCGCCCGCCTGCTGTTGCCCAGGAGGTGGCCTAATTAGATCCCTAAGAGAAGTGTTTACCGGGCCTGAGTTTCCGAGGATTCTTTGAGCTAATCCCTCCCTCTCCCTGCCTGGCTCAGCCAGCCTTTGTGTGCCTGGAAGGGCAGGTTGGCGTTGGGGGTGAAAGGCCCTGTGGGGTGTGTGTGTGTGTGTGCACGCGTGTGTATGAGTACACACACATGTGGGTGGGGGTTCACTTGTGCACATCCTGGCCGCCCGCAGTCTGTTCTGGGGCTGCGCCGGGGCGATGGAGCAGCGGTGGAGAGTTGCCTTGGCCCCTTGGAGTTTGGGCTTCTTAGCCTGGCAGTCCTGGTGCCCTGGGGTTGGCACCCGTCCACAGAGACAGTCAGTGTTGTGAATAGTTTTGGCAGCTGGTTCAGTCCCTGGGAGCTGCTGCTTCTGGAAGGAGCTCTGTAGGGAAGCCTTTCCCTATTGACTGAAACCATGAGGCTGGGCCAGGGGGTCCTGGTTTGGGAGCTGGCAGATCCAGGCTTGAGTCCCAGCCCTTCTGCCCACCAGCTCCAGCTGTGTGATTTTAGGCACTGCTCAACCTCTCTGGGTTCGGTTTTGCCTGACAGGTTATGAGGGTGAGAGTGGAGATGTGCATGCAGGCGCCTGGTGTGACGCTGTTGCAGCTGTTTCACATGCCCTGGAGAGGGGGCTTCTCGGGGCAGGCACCCCATCTTGCTTTGTGAATCCTTCAGCACAGGGCTGGTTAGTACTCAAACATGCCTGTGCTGGAACAAAGACTAGTGAGTGTCGATTTAGAGGTGGCAAACGTGTGGGCTGTGCTGCGTGAATTTTAGAATTATTTTTTTTACTGAACTACACTGATTTACAGCGTTGTGCCAGCCTCTGCTGTACACCAGGGTGACTCGGTTATACACACACAGACATTCTTTTTTAAAATATTCTTTTCTATTATGGTTTATCCCAGGAGATACAGCTCCCTGTGCTATCCAGTAGGACCTTGTTGTTTGTTCATTCTAAATATGGTAGCTTGCATTTAGTAACCCCAAACTCCCAGTGCCCCCCTCTCCCTCCCCCTGCCTCCTGGGCAACCACAAGTGTGTCCTCCATGTCTCTGAGTCTGTTCTGTAGATAAGTTTGTTTGTGTCATATTTTAGATCCCACGTGTAAGTGAGATCATATGGCATTTGTCTCCTCTTTCTGACTTCACTCAGTGTAATCATCTCTAGTTGCATCTGTGTTGCTGCAAATGATATTATTTTATCCTTTTTTTTTTTTTTTGGCTGAGTAGTATCCATTATGTGTAGGTACAGCACCTTTATTCATCTGTTGATGCATATTTTGATTGTTTCCATGTTTGCGTTTTTTTTTTTTGTCACTTTTGGCTATTGATACCACACAAATTTTAAAAATTAGCTATCAACATTCGAAGACGGTATTTCATGTAGAAATCAGATTTGTAGCTTGTCCAGGCACTTTGAACACTTTGGCAGCCCTGGCTCAACCCCCTCAGGGTTGCCTGGGTTAAAGAGGTGGTTGCCAAGGCTTGTGGACACCTGCCTGGGCCCAGGAGGAGCACAGGGGCCTGGACCTCTGGCAAAGAGCCCCTTCCTCTGCCTCCAAGCATGTGGTTTTTCTGTTTTGGGTCTAGGATTTGAGGAACAGGAGCTCCCAGATGGAATGATGCCTCAAGTGGGTCCTGATTCAAGGTGGCCCCGGTTACTCAAGGCAGCTGGTGCTCACTGGGGGCCTCACTTAGACGCTGAGATTCTGGGTGCCCTGCTGTTCTGTCGTTGGAGTCCCTGGACTGACGTTCCTTTGCAGCTTGCCCCAGTGGCCATCTGCAGCTCTTGTGACTGCCCTGAGCCTTCCTGCGTCTGCCTGCCTCCCTGCCCTCTGCCACCCGCCTTGTCCTGGCTCCTGTCCCGGAGGCAGGCCGGGATGATGTTGGGGGCCTGGACTCCCGGTCTGCTCCCTTGACCCGATTCCTGTTGAGATCGTGGCAGCCGCCCTAGGCTCCAATGGCTGCATCTAGGGATTGCACGTTTTTGGGTAACTTTCTCTCCCTGGAGACTGGGAGCCCTAGGAGAGAGAAAGCCAGCCTGGCACACGGGAGATACGGTGGGCCTGGTGTGCCATAGGCATGATTAGCAAGCCTTTTGGGAATGAACTAATGAGTAAATATATGAATGGTGCTGGAGAAAGAGGGAGACCCTCTGGGATGAGCATTGCAAGCCTGGGGTTTGCTCTCAACTTTGTGACTAAGGGTCCACTGTGTTCTCCTCTGAGGTTCAGTTTTCTTTTCTATGACGTGGAACTTGCTAGCTTGTCAATGGGTCCTTTTAGAAAAATTCAGTCTTAGGTGGAAACATAACATAATATTAATGCAAGGGGGGTGCTCTGAGTGAAGCTGGTGTTCGGGTCTAAGACTCACTGAAAAGCTCCAGTAATCGAGTGAGTGAGGTCTTCACATAAGAACCGTTGGGGCAGAAGAAATCCTGCAGACAGACTTCACGCGTGTGGCCACCTGACTTAGGACAAACGTGGCTCCATGACACTTTTGAGGGAAGAATGTGGCTTCACTTAAGGCCGGTGGGGTAATCAGATGCCCATTCAGAAAAAGGAGCTTGACACCCCCATCATACTGTACCCCAAAATTCCTTGAGATAGAACAGAGGCCTACATGCAGTCAAACTGCATGTGCTTTCCAGGAGGTTTCTGGACGATAGAGGGGCTCCATATCTGCACTGGCCTATGTAATAGCCACTAGCCGTGTGTGGCTGTTGAGCACTTGAAATGTGACTGGCATGACTGAGGGACTGACTTTCGTTTACCTTTAAAAATGCTTGTGTGATCGTCAGGCTCCTGCGCTGCTCTCAGTCATTCAGTTGTGTCTGACTCTGCGACCCCATGGACTGTCGCCCACCAGGCTCCTCTGTCCACGGGGCTTCTTCAGGCAAGAATATTGGATGGGGTTGCCATGCCCTCCTCTCACGCTATTATTATGCTCAAAAAATTAAGTGTAATTTACTAACGTGTGAGTCCCACCTTCAGCTCACACGTACTTATTTGGGCGCCGCAGCTGCCTTGCTGCACGACCTCTCTCGTTGCGGCGAGAGAAGCTCCTCTCTACCAGCAGTGCTCCGGCTTCTCACTGCGGTGCTCCTCTTGGTGTGGAGCAGGGGCTCTTGTGGTGCTTGGGCTGAGTTGCTCTGTGGCATGTGGGATATTCCCAGACTAGGCATCGAACCCGTGTCCCCTGCCTCGGCGGGTAGCTGCTTAACCACTGGACCACCAGGGAAGTCCCAGTTCCCGTTTAGATTTCACCACTTGTTTCAAAACAGCTTTCTGTAGTTGTGCATTTTTTAAAAATGTTATTTACTTGGCTGTGTCGGGTCTTCGTTGCAGCATGTGGGATCTTGTTCCCTGACCAGGGAACAAACCTGGACCCCCCGCATTGGCGGGTGCAGTCTTGGCCGCTGGGCCCCCAGGGAGGTCCCTGTAGTTGCAGTTTCTTAAATCAGGGCTGGATAATGTCCACTATCTTGGGCTTGTACGACTTTGGGCTTCTCTGGTGGCTTACTCGGTAAAGAATCTGCCTGCAGGGTAGGCAGGTTCGATCCCTGGGTCGGACAATCCCNGGTGCAGTCTTGGCCGCTGGGCCCCCAGGGAGGTCCCTGTAGTTGCAGTTTCTTAAATCAGGGCTGGATAATGTCCACTATCTTGGGCTTGTACGACTTTGGGCTTCTCTGGTGGCTTACTCGGTAAAGAATCTGCCTGCAGGGTAGGCAGGTTCGATCCCTGGGTCGGACAATCCCCTGGAAAAGGGAATGGCAGCCCACTCCAGTATTCTTGCCTGGAGAATTCCATGGACAGAGGAGCCTGGCAGGTCCATGCGGTCGCAAAGGGTCAGACACGACTGAGCAAGGAACACCTTTTTTTTGTTTTTTTTGTAAGATTTTAAATTTTATTTTATCGTGTAACATCCCCACTTTCTCCATGTCACTGACTGGTTAATAATGGGATATTTGTCCTGTAGGTCAGTAGTTTTCAAAGTGTGGACCAGCAGCTTCAGCATCTCCTGGGAACATGTGAGAAATGCCCATTTCTTCTCAGACCCCTGAAACAGCCCTGGGACTGCAGCCCAGCGATTTGTGTTTCGCACGTCCTCCGGGATCTCACCTGGGTACCACTGCTGTTGTGACTAGCCCGCTTCATAGATTTGGCTGATTGCGACCTCCTGTTGCCACTTACTTTCTCCAGTTGGCCTCTATATGGGACTGAATTTTTCATTTCATTGAAAATTTTTAAAATGTATTTATTTTTGGCTGCATCGGGCCTTCGTTGCTGCACGTGGGCTTTCTCTAGTTGGGGAAGGGGATCACTCTTCCTTGCAGTGTGTGGGCTTCTCGTTGCAGAGCATGGGCTCTAAATGCACCACGTTAGTGGCCGCGGCGCCTGGGCCCGGCAGCTGTGACTCCCGGGCTCCGGAGCGCAGGCTCAGTGGCCGCGGCGCCTGGGCCCGGCAGCTGTGACTCCCGGGCTCCGGAGCGCAGGCTCCGTGGCCGCGGCGCCTGGGCCCGGCAGCTGTGACTCCCGGGCTCCGGAGCGCAGGCTCAGTGGCCGCGGCGCCTGGGCCCGGCAGCTGTGACTCCCGGGCTCCGGAGCGCAGGCTCAGTGGCCGCGGCGCCTGGGCCCGGCAGCTGTGACTCCCGGGCTCCGGAGCGCAGGCTCAGTGGCCGCGGCGCCTGGGCCCGGCAGCTGTGACTCCCGGGCTCCGGAGCGCAGGCTCAGTGGCCGCGGCGCCTGGGCCCGGCAGCTGTGACTCCCGGGCTCCGGAGCGCAGGCTCAGTGGCCGCGGCGCCTGGGCCCGGCAGCTGTGACTCCCGGGCTCCGGAGCGCAGGCTCAGTGGCCGCGGCGCCTGGGCCCGGCAGCTGTGACTCCCGGGCTCCGGAGCGCAGGCTCAGTGGCCGCGGCGCCTGGGCCCGGCAGCTGTGACTCCCGGGCTCCGGAGCGCAGGCTCAGTGGCCGCGGCGCCTGGGCCCGGCAGCTGTGACTCCCGGGCTCCGGAGCGCAGGCTCAGTGGCCGCGGCGCCTGGGCCCGGCAGCTGTGACTCCCGGGCTCCGGAGCGCAGGCTCAGTGGCCGCGGCGCCTGGGCCCGGCAGCTGTGACTCCCGGGCTCCGGAGCGCAGGCTCAGTGGCCGCGGCGCCTGGGCCCGGCAGCTGTGACTCCCGGGCTCCGGAGCGCAGGCTCAGTGGCCGCGGCGCCTGGGCCCGGCAGCTGTGACTCCCGGGCTCCGGAGCGCAGGCTCAGTGGCCGCGGCGCCTGGGCCCGGCAGCTGTGACTCCCGGGCTCCGGAGCGCAGGCTCAGTGGCCGCGGCGCCTGGGCCCGGCAGCTGTGACTCCCGGGCTCCGGAGCGCAGGCTCAGTGGCCGCGGCGCCTGGGCCCGGCAGCTGTGACTCCCGGGCTCCGGAGCGCAGGCTCAGTGGCCGCGGCGCCTGGGCCCGGCAGCTGTGACTCCCGGGCTCCGGAGCGCAGGCTCAGTGGCCGCGGCGCCTGGGCCCGGCAGCTGTGACTCCCGGGCTCCGGAGCGCAGGCTCAGTGGCCGCGGCGCCTGGGCCCGGCAGCTGTGACTCCCGGGCTCCGGAGCGCAGGCTCAGTGGCCGCGGCGCCTGGGCCCGGCAGCTGTGACTCCCGGGCTCCGGAGCGCAGGCTCAGTGGCCGCGGCGCCTGGGCCCGGCAGCTGTGACTCCCGGGCTCCGGAGCGCAGGCTCAGTGGCCGCGGCGCCTGGGCCCGGCAGCTGTGACTCCCGGGCTCCGGAGCGCAGGCTCAGTGGCCGCGGCGCCTGGGCCCGGCAGCTGTGACTCCCGGGCTCCGGAGCGCAGGCTCAGTGGCCGCGGCGCCTGGGCCCGGCAGCTGTGACTCCCGGGCTCCGGAGCGCAGGCTCAGTGGCCGCGGCGCCTGGGCCCGGCAGCTGTGACTCCCGGGCTCCGGAGCGCAGGCTCAGTGGCCGCGGCGCCTGGGCCCGGCAGCTGTGACTCCCGGGCTCCGGAGCGCAGGCTCAGTGGCCGCGGCGCCTGGGCCCGGCAGCTGTGACTCCCGGGCTCCGGAGCGCAGGCTCAGTGGCCGCGGCGCCTGGGCCCGGCAGCTGTGACTCCCGGGCTCCGGAGCGCAGGCTCAGTGGCCGCGGCGCCTGGGCCCGGCAGCTGTGACTCCCGGGCTCCGGAGCGCAGGCTCAGTGGCCGCGGCGCCTGGGCCCGGCAGCTGTGACTCCCGGGCTCCGGAGCGCAGGCTCAGTGGCCGCGGCGCCTGGGCCCGGCAGCTGTGACTCCCGGGCTCCGGAGCGCAGGCTCAGTGGCCGCGGCGCCTGGGCCCGGCAGCTGTGACTCCCGGGCTCCGGAGCGCAGGCTCAGTGGCCGCGGCGCCTGGGCCCGGCAGCTGTGACTCCCGGGCTCCGGAGCGCAGGCTCAGTGGCCGCGGCGCCTGGGCCCGGCAGCTGTGACTCCCGGGCTCCGGAGCGCAGGCTCAGTGGCCGCGGCGCCTGGGCCCGGCAGCTGTGACTCCCGGGCTCCGGAGCGCAGGCTCAGTGGCCGCGGCGCCTGGGCCCGGCAGCTGTGACTCCCGGGCTCCGGAGCGCAGGCTCAGTGGCCGCGGCGCCTGGGCCCGGCAGCTGTGACTCCCGGGCTCCGGAGCGCAGGCTCAGTGGCCGCGGCGCCTGGGCCCGGCAGCTGTGACTCCCGGGCTCCGGAGCGCAGGCTCAGTGGCCGCGGCGCCTGGGCCCGGCAGCTGTGACTCCCGGGCTCCGGAGCGCAGGCTCAGTGGCCGCGGCGCCTGGGCCCGGCAGCTGTGACTCCCGGGCTCCGGAGCGCAGGCTCAGTGGCCGCGGCGCCTGGGCCCGGCAGCTGTGACTCCCGGGCTCCGGAGCGCAGGCTCAGTGGCCGCGGCGCCTGGGCCCGGCAGCTGTGACTCCCGGGCTCCGGAGCGCAGGCTCAGTGGCCGCGGCGCCTGGGCCCGGCAGCTGTGACTCCCGGGCTCCGGAGCGCAGGCTCAGTGGCCGCGGCGCCTGGGCCCGGCAGCTGTGACTCCCGGGCTCCGGAGCGCAGGCTCAGTGGCCGCGGCGCCTGGGCCCGGCAGCTGTGACTCCCGGGCTCCGGAGCGCAGGCTCAGTGGCCGCGGCGCCTGGGCCCGGCAGCTGTGACTCCCGGGCTCCGGAGCGCAGGCTCAGTGGCCGCGGCGCCTGGGCCCGGCAGCTGTGACTCCCGGGCTCCGGAGCGCAGGCTCAGTGGCCGCGGCGCCTGGGCCCGGCAGCTGTGACTCCCGGGCTCCGGAGCGCAGGCTCAGTGGCCGCGGCGCCTGGGCCCGGCAGCTGTGACTCCCGGGCTCCGGAGCGCAGGCTCAGTGGCCGCGGCGCCTGGGCCCGGCAGCTGTGACTCCCGGGCTCCGGAGCGCAGGCTCAGTGGCCGCGGCGCCTGGGCCCGGCAGCTGTGACTCCCGGGCTCCGGAGCGCAGGCTCAGTGGCCGCGGCGCCTGGGCCCGGCAGCTGTGACTCCCGGGCTCCGGAGCGCAGGCTCAGTGGCCGCGGCGCCTGGGCCCGGCAGCTGTGACTCCCGGGCTCCGGAGCGCAGGCTCAGTGGCCGCGGCGCCTGGGCCCGGCAGCTGTGACTCCCGGGCTCCGGAGCGCAGGCTCAGTGGCCGCGGCGCCTGGGCCCGGCAGCTGTGACTCCCGGGCTCCGGAGCGCAGGCTCAGTGGCCGCGGCGCCTGGGCCCGGCAGCTGTGACTCCCGGGCTCCGGAGCGCAGGCTCAGTGGCCGCGGCGCCTGGGCCCGGCAGCTGTGACTCCCGGGCTCCGGAGCGCAGGCTCAGTGGCCGCGGCGCCTGGGCCCGGCAGCTGTGACTCCCGGGCTCCGGAGCGCAGGCTCAGTGGCCGCGGCGCCTGGGCCCGGCAGCTGTGACTCCCGGGCTCCGGAGCGCAGGCTCAGTGGCCGCGGCGCCTGGGCCCGGCAGCTGTGACTCCCGGGCTCCGGAGCGCAGGCTCAGTGGCCGCGGCGCCTGGGCCCGGCAGCTGTGACTCCCGGGCTCCGGAGCGCAGGCTCAGTGGCCGCGGCGCCTGGGCCCGGCAGCTGTGACTCCCGGGCTCCGGAGCGCAGGCTCAGTGGCCGCGGCGCCTGGGCCCGGCAGCTGTGACTCCCGGGCTCCGGAGCGCAGGCTCAGTGGCCGCGGCGCCTGGGCCCGGCAGCTGTGACTCCCGGGCTCCGGAGCGCAGGCTCAGTGGCCGCGGCGCCTGGGCCCGGCAGCTGTGACTCCCGGGCTCCGGAGCGCAGGCTCAGTGGCCGCGGCGCCTGGGCCCGGCAGCTGTGACTCCCGGGCTCCGGAGCGCAGGCTCAGTGGCCGCGGCGCCTGGGCCCGGCAGCTGTGACTCCCGGGCTCCGGAGCGCAGGCTCAGTGGCCGCGGCGCCTGGGCCCGGCAGCTGTGACTCCCGGGCTCCGGAGCGCAGGCTCAGTGGCCGCGGCGCCTGGGCCCGGCAGCTGTGACTCCCGGGCTCCGGAGCGCAGGCTCAGTGGCCGCGGCGCCTGGGCCCGGCAGCTGTGACTCCCGGGCTCCGGAGCGCAGGCTCAGTGGCCGCGGCGCCTGGGCCCGGCAGCTGTGACTCCCGGGCTCCGGAGCGCAGGCTCAGTGGCCGCGGCGCCTGGGCCCGGCAGCTGTGACTCCCGGGCTCCGGAGCGCAGGCTCAGTGGCCGCGGCGCCTGGGCCCGGCAGCTGTGACTCCCGGGCTCCGGAGCGCAGGCTCAGTGGCCGCGGCGCCTGGGCCCGGCAGCTGTGACTCCCGGGCTCCGGAGCGCAGGCTCAGTGGCCGCGGCGCCTGGGCCCGGCAGCTGTGACTCCCGGGCTCCGGAGCGCAGGCTCAGTGGCCGCGGCGCCTGGGCCCGGCAGCTGTGACTCCCGGGCTCCGGAGCGCAGGCTCAGTGGCCGCGGCGCCTGGGCCCGGCAGCTGTGACTCCCGGGCTCCGGAGCGCAGGCTCAGTGGCCGCGGCGCCTGGGCCCGGCAGCTGTGACTCCCGGGCTCCGGAGCGCAGGCTCAGTGGCCGCGGCGCCTGGGCCCGGCAGCTGTGACTCCCGGGCTCCGGAGCGCAGGCTCAGTGGCCGCGGCGCCTGGGCCCGGCAGCTGTGACTCCCGGGCTCCGGAGCGCAGGCTCAGTGGCCGCGGCGCCTGGGCCCGGCAGCTGTGACTCCCGGGCTCCGGAGCGCAGGCTCAGTGGCCGCGGCGCCTGGGCCCGGCAGCTGTGACTCCCGGGCTCCGGAGCGCAGGCTCAGTGGCCGCGGCGCCTGGGCCCGGCAGCTGTGACTCCCGGGCTCCGGAGCGCAGGCTCAGTGGCCGCGGCGCCTGGGCCCGGCAGCTGTGACTCCCGGGCTCCGGAGCGCAGGCTCAGTGGCCGCGGCGCCTGGGCCCGGCAGCTGTGACTCCCGGGCTCCGGAGCGCAGGCTCAGTGGCCGCGGCGCCTGGGCCCGGCAGCTGTGACTCCCGGGCTCCGGAGCGCAGGCTCAGTGGCCGCGGCGCCTGGGCCCGGCAGCTGTGACTCCCGGGCTCCGGAGCGCAGGCTCAGTGGCCGCGGCGCCTGGGCCCGGCAGCTGTGACTCCCGGGCTCCGGAGCGCAGGCTCAGTGGCCGCGGCGCCTGGGCCCGGCAGCTGTGACTCCCGGGCTCCGGAGCGCAGGCTCAGTGGCCGCGGCGCCTGGGCCCGGCAGCTGTGACTCCCGGGCTCCGGAGCGCAGGCTCAGTGGCCGCGGCGCCTGGGCCCGGCAGCTGTGACTCCCGGGCTCCGGAGCGCAGGCTCAGTGGCCGCGGCGCCTGGGCCCGGCAGCTGTGACTCCCGGGCTCCGGAGCGCAGGCTCAGTGGCCGCGGCGCCTGGGCCCGGCAGCTGTGACTCCCGGGCTCCGGAGCGCAGGCTCAGTGGTTGTGGTTCACGGGCTTGGCTGCTCCATGGCACATGGAAGCTTCCCAGACCAAGGAATGAACCAAGTCCCCTGCACTCGCAGGTGAATTCTTTACCAATGGACCACCAGGGAAGTCCTGATTTCACTTGTAATGAATTTAAGTTTAATTTTTGACAGTGATGTGTGGCTAGTGGCTACTGTGTCGGACAGCGCAGTTCTAAGAAATACAGGAAACTAGCTTTATGACCTTGGGGTAGGCCAGGCTTTAAAAAAGACCTGAAAGTTAGGTTTGGGCCAAGGTCGCTAATCACACCTGGCTGTGAGTCCTGACCTCGCTCTCCCCTGATGCCCACCCTTCCCAGTCCAGGTCAGATCTCAGTCTTCTTTGTGTCTTTGCAGACCTGAGGACCCCGAGTGGCCATTCACTTGGACCTGAATCCAGAGGCGAATGCTGGCGGTGCAGTGAGCCAGGCCTGGCAGCGGGAGCACTGCAGGCCCTGTGTGCCCATGGAGCTGCCAGCCGAGGGGGTACCTTCCCAGCTCCACCTGCCAGGCTGGGAGAGGCCAGAGGCCTAGGCACGCAGCCGTGGGTGTCGGCAGACAAATGCTTCCCAGGCCGTGGGGTTTCCTGCGTGGACTGCTGGGTGGGTGTGCCAAGGTGGAGCATGCCAGCCAAGGGGCGCTACTTCCTCAATGAGGGCGAGGAGGGCCCCAACCAGGATGCGCTCTACGAGAAGTACCGCCTCACCAGCCAGCATGGGCCGCTCCTGCTGATGCTCCTGTTGGTGGCCATCGCTGCCTGCATCACGCTCATTGTCATCACCTTCAGCTATGGGGTGAGTTGGGGCAGCCCGTGGGTGCTGGGGCTTCCTTGGGGTCCAGGTCTCAGCTTTGATGCTCTGTACTTGTGAGGCCTTGGGCACGTCATTATTTTTTTTTAAGCCTGAGTTTCTGCATCTGTAAAGTGTTATGGAGCATATTTAGGCTGGTTCAGTTCAGTCGCTCAGTCGTGTCTGACTCTCTGGGACCCCATGAACCGCAGCATGCCAGGCCTCCCTGTCCATCACCAACTCCCGGAGTTTACCCAAACCCATGTCTATTGAGTTGGTGATGCCATCCAGCCATCTCATCCTCTGTCGTCCCCTTCTCCTTCTGCCCTCAGTCTTTCCCAGTATCAGGGTCTTTTCAAATGAGTCAGCTTTTCACATCAGGTGGCTAAAGTATTGGAGTTTCAGCTTCAACATCAGTACTTCCAATGAACACCCAGGACTGATCTTTAGAATGGACTGGCTGGGTTTCCTTGCAGTCCGAGGGGCTATCAAGAGTCTTCTCCAATACCACAGTTCAAAAGCATCCATTCTTTGGCACTCAGATTTCTTTATAGTCCAATTCTCAGATCCATTCATGACTACTGGAAAAACCACAGCCTTGAGTAGATGGACCTTTGTTGACAAAGTAATGTCTCTGCTTTTTAATATGCTATCTAGGTTGGTCATAACTTTCCTTCCAAGGAGTATCTTTTAATTTCATGGCTGCAATCACCATCTGCAGTGATTTAGGCTGGAGGAAGACACATTTTTTTCTTTTTTTAAATTTTTAGGTCTGGGGTGGTTTTAGATGGTACGTTAATTTGGGCAAATAAATGACCATCACTTTTCTCCCCAATGGACTTTGATTCTATTGAAGGTCTAGGTCAGGGAGGGCCGGTGTGTCCCTGCTCCCACTTCTGGTACCAAGGCAGACATCATGAATCAATCCCAGCATTTGTGCTCAGGGAGCCTGGCCATGGGCTCAGAGTCCTTCTCAGCACAACTGTCCAGGCAGACACCACAGCCATGACCTGTATGTGGCTGTTGAGCACTTGAAATAGGGCTAATATGTCTAAAGAACTGAATTTTCTATTTTGTTTCATTTTTATTTATTTTTATGCTTTGTTTGCGGCATGTGGGATCTTAGTGCCCCAACCAGGGATCGAACCTGCACTCCCTGCAGTGGAAGTGCAGAGTCTTAGCCACTGGACAACCAGGGAAGTCCCTTAAACGTACTTTTAAATTAGTGGAAATTTAATTTTGAATAGCCATAAGTGGCTAGTGGTTGCTGTATAGGACAGTAAGCTTCTAGGAGAAAACAGCAGAGGCTAAAGGGTATTAGCGGAGCAGTATGAATAAGGTAAGGCGGCAGCGCCCAGTAGGTGCTCCGTCAGTGCTGTCTGTGTCTGTGGGTGTACACTCAGGGACGTTTGGTCTCTCAGTAGCTGGTGTACCGCTGTGGGCCTGCCCCAGATCAGTCTCTGTGCTCGTCTTGAGTGGGGGCCCCTGGGGGAACCAGCTGCTGGCCCGCTGTGCCTGGTCTGCCCTGTTACCCTCCTCCCTGCAGGGCGCACGTCTGCGCCTCTCCTTCACGCCTCCCCCGTCTCGGGTGCCCTTGGTCATCATTTCCCCTTAAAAGTCCTTTTGTCCTTTTAAGTTAGGAGTGGTGGCCCCTCCCCACCGAGGGCTTCTGTGTGTTTATACCTGTGCTCCGCAGGTGTGCACAGAGCCCCTGGGCCCCTTGGGGAGGGTTGCTGGGGGAGAGGGAGTGGGCAGTGAGACCATCCCAGGGCCAGGCCGGGGAGGGTGCTGAGGGCAACTGGGGAAAGGTGGTGGCACAGGCACCCCCAGCCGAGGCAACGGCGCCAAGCCTGAGGGGACACAGAGCCTGATGTCTAGAGGGAGGAAGGGCACCACCCACAAGGAGGGAGCCACTGGTGACCTCGCTTAGGCAGGCTGGCTGGGCTAACCTGGCAGGCTTCCTGGAGGAAGCGACACCCTGCTGGATAGCCGTGGCATTTCTGTGCGTGTCTGCCCCACCCAGGACCCCTCCAGACACCGGGCCGTCCTGGGGACGGCGTTCTTCACGCTCGCTGTGTTTGTGGTCCTCTACACGCTGGTGTACGTTGAGTGCCTTGACCGGCGGGGGCTCAGGGTTTCGGCGCTGCTCATCTGGGCCTGCCTCATGACGCTGGGCTACGTGCTGGTGTTTGATTTCGACTCGCCGAGGAAGGACACCTGTGCCTGGGAGCAGGTAAGAGGGTGGGGGACCCTGGCGCCCCTCGGGGTTGGATGTGCTTGGCAGCTCCTGCACTCCCTGGGCCTCAGGTCCGTCTTGGAGGCTGATCAGCATTGGGTGTACCGGCCACAGGCCCTCCCCTCTCTCCGGGCTGTGGTTCTGTGACTGAGAATGGGCCCTGGGCTGGTCTTGTTTTCCCCGCTCTGCACTGATAAGATGGGGGCGAGGTGGGAGGAGGGTCCACCTGAATGTCTGGCCGTGGCGTTTCTGGAAATGACACATCCCCAATCAAAGAGGCAAAGGCCCTAACTGGCTCAGGTGGCAGGAAAGGCCCGGGGTCAGTCTGGGGCTTCAGCAGGCTGGCCAGATCCTGTTTCCTTCCAGCTCTGCTTTCCTGTCTGGCCATCCCCAGCTCAGCACACCGATGGCTGCAGCGCCTCCAGGCTGCTGTCCACCAGCCTCCCCAGCCGGTTGAAAGAGGGAGCCCTTTCTCAGCCAGCCTGAGTCGCACTGGCTGGCCTGGGCCATGCACCTAGCCCTGGATGGTCATCGTCATCAGGGGCTGGCCCCAATCTGACCACTGGCGCTGGGGTCACGGAAGCCACGCATGGAAGCATGGGGATGGGCACTGCTCCCCAAAGGGCGCGAGCGAGTGGACGGGGCAGGTGAACGGGCCCTGCCCAGCCTTCCAGTAGTTACCATTTCTGCAGAGGAAGAGCTGGGGGAAGCCGGCACCAGGCAAGGGCTCCCTGGGCCCCGAGCGCAGTGGAGCCTCAGGCTGGGTAGGCTCAGCCTTGGCCCCAGACCCTGAATCAGCTCATAGGACATGATGCTGGCTGGATAGGGTTTTGACTTTTTTCTGTTCTCCCATGTGTCTGCTGCTGCTTCTCACCACACAAGGTGGGGGAAGGGGCCAGCCTGAGGGCAGAGGGCACCAGGGTCCTGGACGGGCTGCTGGCGACTCGGCGTTTGGGCTTCTGGGGCCCCATCAGCCGGGCGACGCTGGGTGGGGGTGGCGGGGCGGCCGCGTCATGGCATGCTGTGTGCAGGTGCCCTTCTTCCTGTTCGTGGTCTTTGTGGTGTACACGCTGCTGCCCTTCAGCAAGTGGGGGGCTGTCACGGCCGGACTCGTCTCCAGCGCCTCCCACCTCCTGGTGCTTGCCATTCTGGCGGGAGCCTTCACCAGCCCCAGTGTCCACGTGGGGCTGCATGCTGTGTGCAGGTGCCCTTCTTCCTGTTCGTGGTCTTTGTGGTGTACACGCTGCTGCCCTTCAGCAAGTGGGGGGCTGTCACGGCCGGACTCGTCTCCAGCGCCTCCCACCTCCTGGTGCTTGCCGTTCTGGCGGGAGCCTTCACCAGCCCCAGTGTCCACGTGGGGCTGCAGGTGAGGGGCGTGGGGCCGGCTAAGCCTCGGGTGGGGCTGTGGTTCGGGCTGAGGGCAGCTGAGGCTGCTGTGGGCGAGTTGGAGGCCTTGGAGACAGAGGTTTGCTGACAGGCAACCTCCAGGCCAGGCTTTATCCCAGTCGGCAGGTGCCTTGCCCTGCAGCCTTTGCTTTGCCGGCCTGGGGTATCCCAGGGTTCAGCCTCTCCCTCCGGCCCTGACTTTCGGGGTCTTTCCTGGGCCCAGTGCGCTGTGCTGGGTGAGACCCTGTGCAGAGGTTCCCTTGCTCATGTCAGAGCCCCACTAGACAGGGTTGGACACCCTGTCTTCGTGTTGAGGGATTATGAATGGTCAGTGGGGATGGTCGGTTGTGTGTTCAGTCTGGGAGGCGAAGGCCAGAGCTCCAGGCAGCCAACCAGGCGCTGTGCCTTCCGTGACTGTCCTTGGCGCCCCCTGGGCTCTGTGAGGAGACATGCTCCTGCCTCTGTTTTAGTGGCTCTGGGTCCTGAGCCCTTCGCGCTAGGGGATGCCTGGAGGATGCAGACACAGGCCTGAGTCCCGTCCTGCTGTCACAGCGACTCACTTGGGGACCAACCCCTGTCTGGGCCTCAGTTTCCCTACCTGCACCCCCTGGGAGGCCAGGGATCGGGGAGAGGGTCCCAGCACCAGCCCACCAAGGGGGCCAGTGTCCTGGGGGCATGGGCCAGGCCTGATGCCGAGCCCTCTGTGGCCCACCTACAGCTGCTGGCCACTGCGGTGGTCTTCCTGTGTGGGAACCTCACGGGTGCCTTCCACAAGCACCACATGCAGGACGCCTCCCATGACCTCTTTACCTACACCGTGAAGTGCATCCAGATTCGGCGTAAGCTGCGCATCGAGAAGCGCCAGCAGGTGGGGACCTGCCGCCCCCTGGAGCTGCCACCCCTCGTCCCCCTGCCGTCCCCCAGGCCCCACGCCCTGTGTCCTTTCTCTGACAATAAGTGTGTACACGGGATGCCTGACCAGACACCTGTGCCGGTGTCCCCTGGGGGGCTGCTGGGCCACGGGAGGTGTGTGACTGCCGCCCCCTGGAGCTGCCACCCCTCGTCCCCCTGCCGTCCCCCAGGCCCCACGCCCTGTGTCCTTTCTCTGACAATAAGTGTGTACACGGGATGCCTGACCAGACACCTGTGCCGGCGTCCCCTGGGGGGCTGCTGGGCCACGGGAGGTGTGTGCCTGTGGGTTGGTGCAGGATGTGCACCAGCTGCTGGGATGTGCACAGGGCGCGGAGAGAATGGGGGCCTGATGCCACCCTGCCTGTGCCTGCGTGCTAGGAGAACCTGCTGCTGTCTGTGCTGCCTGCCCACATTTCCATGGGCATGAAGCTGGCCATCATCGAGCGGCTCAAGGAGCGCGGGGACCGCCGTTACCTGCCCGACAACAACTTCCACAACCTCTATGTCAAGAGGCACCAGAATGTCAGGTGGGCGGCTGGCGGGCCCGTGTGCCCCAGTGTCTCCCGGGGAGCCCCCTACCCTCCTACCTGGAGGACCAGGAGACTCCCCCAGGCTGGGGAGAGGTAAATCCAGGCCCCTCCCCGGGCCTCAGCCTCCCCTCTTGCTCCCCCAGAGAATGAGGTTGGATTACATGGGTACTGGAGGAAATCCTCTCCCCACTAAAATGGTGAGACTCTGTGCACGGACGTGACTGCAGGGAAGGAAGGGGTCATTTGCAGGTGATTCTCCATGGGGCACAAGATCCTCTCCAAGGAGGCGAAGCCCCCCTCAAGTGACCGCTAGTGGCCCCCCAGTTCTGACACCTGATCTTGACTTGAAGACTTGAAGGGCTTGCAGAATCTTACTCGATGGCACTGCCCTGAGTGAAGTGTAGATGCGGGTGCCGTGAGCTCCGCTCCGGCCCTCTGCCTGTAGCTCAGCCTTACCCCTGAGGCTGCCCGTGGCCTCTGTCTAGGCTGCAGATGGTCCAGAACCACAGGCTCAGGAGCGGGAGATCTGGTGCAAAATGCAGCTCTGGCTTCCCAGCGCGTCTTCACCTCCCTGGGCCTGTTTGCTCATCTGCAGAATGGGGGTTCTACAAGGGCAGCGTGAGGATGAGAGGTGTGAAGGCACTGGGTGTGGAGCTCTCCTGGAGCGAGCGTCCAGTCATTCTTTGTTGTTGTTCAATCGCTCAGTCATGTCTGACTCTTTGAGACCCCATGGGCTGCAGCATACCAGGCTTCCCTGTCCTTCACTATCTTCCGGAGCTTGCTCAAACTCATGTCCATTGAGTCAGCAGTGCCGACCAACCATCTCATCCTCTGTAGCCCCTTTCTCTTCCTGCCCTCAGTCTTTCCCAGCATCGGGGTCTTTTCCAATGTCAGCTCTTTGCGTCAGGTGGCCAAAGTATTGGAGCTTCAGCTTCAGCATAATTCCTTCCAATGACTAGTCAGGGTTGATATCCTATAGGATTGACTGGTTTGATCTCCTTGCTCTCCAAGGGACTCTTAAGAGTAGCTGAGATTCCCTGGTGGCTCAGACGGTAAAGCGTCTGCCTACAGTGTGGGAGACCTGGGTTCAACCCCTGGGTCAGGAAGATCCTCTGGAGAAGGAAATGGCAGCCTGCTCTACTACTCTTGCCTGGAAATCCCATGGGCGGAGGAGCGTAGTAGGCTACAGTCCATGGGGTCGCAGAGAGTCAGACACCACTTCACGTCACCAAGGTTTTAGTTCCGAAGTCTGGTGAAATCAGGTGTAGGGAGGGTGAGAAGTTCCCAGGGGCCCAAGAATCCACCCATGATGGTACAGTTGAGTCATTTATGATGAGGGCTCTAAAGGGGCCAGGGGTTCCAGAGGGCCTTGCAGACCAGGGCTTGCTCTGTTTGGCTCTGATGTGAAGCCTCTGGAACTTTAATTTGTTTTTATGACTGGGAGCTTCTCTCCCATTCCTGTGGAGGTGGAGGGCTTTCAGGGGTGACTGAGTGCAGGGCTGGCAGATATCCAGGCACTTTTGGCCCTGGCCTTTCTCCCACCCCACCCCCAGCATCCTCTACGCTGACATCGTGGGCTTCACGCGACTGGCCAGTGGCTGCTCCCCCAAAGAGCTGGTGGTGGTGCTGAACGAGCTCTTCGGCAAGTTTGACCAGATCGCCAAGGTGAGTGTGCCGCCCCTGTTCTTCCAGTGGTGAAGTCAGGAGCACCTCCCGCCGCACCCACAGGGTGTCCGTGTCCAGTGCTGTTTGGAGACGGGCACAGGGAGGCCTGGGTTGAATTTCGGCATCCAGTCAGCAAATGCTTCCAAGTGCCCCGTGGTCGGAGTGAAGGCTGAGCCAGGACCCTGTCCCCCAGAGTGTGTCAGCACACGCTGGGGAAGGCACTGGGCTTCCTGAGCTCAGAGGAGGCTGCCTGGAGGAGCAGGTGGCTCCATTCTCACTACACGAGGGCGACAGCCTCTGTGCCTCACTTGGGAACCTTACCCAGAATCTGCCTTTTGACAGTATCCTGGGTGAAGAGCCTGCACATTAAAGTCTAAGAAACCCAAAGAGGAAAGGGAACAGTGTTGTGGGCAGAGGGAACCCAATGTGCAGAAGCCTAGAGTAGAAAGAGAACTTTGTGTACCCACATGTGGAAAGTGGCTCCGTGTCAGGGGCACAGAGTGTGTTCATGGGGGCACATGGCCACAGGGTCAGACATGCAAGGACTTGACAACTGAGGTGAGGAGTGGGCCTTGACTGGAGGACCCCTGAGGACCCTTAGCAGGTGCCAAACCCGAGAGTGTTGGGCAAGGGGAGTCTCCAGGATATAGACAAGGCAGGAGGGGCCAGGAGACTGAACAGGGCTGAGCCGGGACCTCACTGTTTTGTCTTCACACATACAGGTCCCGGTGTGTGTGTCCGGGGGAGAGGGGTTGTGAAGGAGTCTCAGTTTTTCATTAATTTAGCATATGGTCTTAAGATCAGCTGAGGGTCAGCCCTGGCCTCACGTGGGGGCCTCAGGCTGCCCTCAAGTAGCTCCCAGTCTGCATGTTGCCTGGTTGGAAGAGGGGCACAGAGGGTGGGACTGGGGAGTGCCTAGCCCAGCCTCAGGTGGTCGGGAAGGCTTCCTGGAAGTGGTGGCCACTGAGTAGAGATTCAAGTGTAAGATTTAGGGCAGTAGCTCTCCATTCTGGCTACTTGTTTGAATCACCTGGAAAGTTTAAATGAAACACCAATACCCACGCCCACACCCTTGAGAGTTTTTAAGAGCCTCCTGGGTGACTCCATGGGCAGAGAATCAGTGGTTTAGAGTTTGATGGGAGGCAAGTTCTGGCCCCACACTAGGAAGAACTGCTCATTCTTGGGAAAGACTGCCTCACCAGGAGTGGGCAGTAGGTTCCATCTTGGGGGATGAGCTTCCCATCACAGGAGGTAATCAAGCTACAGTTGGATACCACTGGCCAGGGGTGCTCTGGATAACTGTTTCCCTGGGTCCTGTTGATTGAATTAATGACTCTAAGGGCCTGTCTAGCTGGGAGCCTTTCTTCAGGAGCTTCCTTCTTTCATGATTTTCCCTAAACCAGCAGGTGGGCTTTCTCAGAGGTTGGAGGCCACAGCTGGCTCTTTCCCTGCCAGAAAGCCAAGGCCTTGCCCTTGCCTTCTTGGGCACAGCCTGCCCTCTGTGGCAGGCCCATGAGGGAGCCCCACTGTACAGATGAGAAGAGGGAGGCCGTGGTAGGGGCCAGTCTTCGGGCCAAAGCGTCCAATCCCTGGGCAGATGCAGCAGGCAGGGCTGGCTCCAGCCTCTTGTCCCCTCAGCCACCAGATCCCAGAATGGTAACCTGGCAAGAGGCAGGGCCTGCTCTCAGGGGTTTCCGCGTTGCCTCTGGGCTCAGCTGTTTCTGCCCCCAGCGCACTGACCCAGCTCCTCCAGTACTAAGTGTCAGAGGCAGTGGGAGGAGCAGCTGGGGGAGTGTGGCCTCCTGACAGTGGAGTTGGATCCAAACTGGGATCCTGCACTTGGCCTTGGAGGAGATAAGAGCGGCGGCTCCCTGAGCCAGTGCCTGGGTGTCCCGGCCCTCAACAAGCTTCTGCTTTCTAGGAAAGTGGTGTCCTCACCCAGCTGCTTAGGCCGTGCAGAGCTCAGCGTGTGCCAGACGGGGCAGCCCAGCGGGAAGCAGCAGGCACACACATGCAGAGGGGTCTTTGGAGGGCGGGCTTAGGAAGGGGACTGCTCACAAAGGCCTGGCAGGTAGGGTACCCCCAGGGTACCCCTTGGGGGCATGCCAGGGAGTGGGCACTGGGTCTGCAGACAAAGTGTGTCCTGGTTCCAGGAACCAGCTCTTTGGGACACTGCAGGAGGGAGCCAGGGCAGGGCTTCCTGTTGGGGTCTCTGTAAATAAAGCATGCAGTTGGGGTGCAGCGTGGAGAGTGCAGCCCAGGGGGCAGCTCCTCCTTCCTGTTCTCCCAACCCGCACCCCCAGGCTTTGGTATGTGTGGCCCCCTTTGCTCAGGGATTATGGGGGTCAAGTGGCTGTAGCACCACCTTGGATGGGACCTCAGACAGCCTATCTGGCCTCCCCTTCCCCTCCAAGAGCTTTCTCCTCCGTGACTCCACCTTTTCTCCCCACGCCCATCTTTCCTCTCTGCTCTCTGTCCACTCCCCAAACCCTGTGTCCCTGGCAGCTTAGCCGTCTCCTTGGTTACCTTTGACACCTACTGACCCGGAAGCTTATGGCTCCTGCTGCCTCTCTGTTCTCACCCGCTCCACGTCACCCACACAGACTGCTGTGCTGTGTCTCCAACAGCTTCGTGGCCTTCGGGCCTTTGCACAGTCTGCTTGCCTCTGCCCGGGATGCTCCTCCAGCTCTCTACAGGGCTTGCTCCCTCCTTTAGGACTTTAGGACTTGCTCCTTTAGGACTTTTCTCGAAATTGCTTTCACTGGGAGGCCTTCCCTGGCCTCGTGGAAGCTTCCTCTTCCTTCTCATTCCTCATTTTTTTCTCCATAGCACTTATCATCATGGGTGTCTGTCGATTTTATTTATCTAGTTTAGTGTCCAGCCCTGCCTCTGGCCGCAGGGTTGTTCACTGTTTTGCTCACGGCTGGGTCCCAGTGTCTGGGGCAGGGCAGGGGACTCAGTAGAAGCTCAAACAGTGCACGGGTGAATGAAACCACAGGTAGTGGCTCCCTAGAGGCACTCAGGTGGCCGCCCTTCCTAACACTTGATTTCATCCTTGACACCTGCTTAGGGTTCCTCCTACAGAGCTCCTGTGTCCCCAGTCCTTTTGCCAGGCCCAGAAGCAGCTGCTGGTGTTTGGTGCCCTGGGGGAAAAAGCCTCTGGCCGGAAAAGAGCCTGGCTGACTCTGGAGGGTGTAGGGAGGCGGCTGACAGGCCTGCTCCCTGGCCCTTGGGCCATCTGTGGACGAGACCTCTCCTTTGACTTCCAGGCCAACGAGTGCATGCGGATTAAGATCCTGGGTGACTGCTACTACTGCGTGTCCGGCTTGCCTGTGTCCCTGCCCAACCATGCCCGCAACTGTGTGAAGATGGGGCTGGACATGTGTGAGGCCATCAAGTAGGTAACATGGGCAGGTCCAGGGCCCGGGGGCTTGTCCCCACGATGGGTCCTTCCTGCACCCCAAGGTATGGTGGGGAACACATTGTCCCCACTTTCCAGATGAGAAATTGAGGCTGCAAGGGTGCAGAAGGCTTACCTGGACCACTCAGCAGTGTGTTTACATCCCTCCCTCTGGGCCCCACTGGGACTCCGAGTGGCAGAGAGCCTCTGGAGCTCAGAACTCAGGGTCATCATGAAGATGGGTGGGGGACTCTGTTTCTTTGGAGACTGAGCCTTTGCAGTGGCAGGGGAGCTGGCCAACACAGGTCTGATTCCAGGCCTCCATCTGCTTCCTGCTCCCCCTGTGAAGACCCTGGGAGTTGGAGAACTAGCCCTCAGCTGCAGGGAGACCCCCAGCATCCCATGACTCCTTTAGCAACATTTAGCTCCCCATGAGGTTCCCTGGAGCCCAGGGCACCTATGGTCTGTGGTCAGGTGGGTGGTGGAGGGTCAGGCAGGCCTGGCCACCCTAGCCAGTGTTCAGGACAGAGCAGAGCGTGGTTGGGCTGCCTGGCAAGTGCACAGCTCCTGTGCAAACCCAGCTCCAGCTTGTCTTTCTCCTGAAATCTCACCAAACAAATCACTGCCCGGGAGTCAGGGGTCCAGGTCACAGTCTGGCTCTGCGTCACCACCTGAGTGATCACAGGCTGGCGCTGTGCTCTCAGGGGTCACTTCCCTCCCTGGAGAATGTGGATGTTGTGCGGGGCCCTCTGCTCCCTCTGGCTCCGACCCCAGCGGGCTTGGTCCGTCTCCATCCCGTTGGTGGGCACATGGCACTGGCTGCTCCCTGGACCCTCTCCCACTTGTCAGAGGGACCCCAGAGAGCCCTGTTCATGTTGGGGGTGCCTTGTGCCCCAGGGAAGCCTAAGTGGGGGCTCCTTGTACTGAGTGCTGCTGCAATACTCAGTGCTCCCGTTTACCAGAGGTGGGGGTGTGTAAGGCCCCCCAAGGCTGTCCCCATGTTCTTTGTTTCTCCTGGGTTTGGGTGGTGCCTGGATCCTTCTGCAGACCCCAGCAGGGGTTGCCGGGCAGGAGAACACTCAGTGATAGACTCTTAAGGCCTTCCCCACGAGCCATGGTGACCGCTGACAATTGGAATTCTTCCTCTTTTTAGTAGCCTTTGAACTTGGGGGTGACCACATCCATTTGCATACTCCTGGGGATGGGGGTCTCATCCCCTTTCAAGGAGGCAGCCCTTCAGGCTGAGAAACTCCTCTCCTGTGAGCTGGGCCTGCCCTGTCCCCACATGTTCCTCACACCCTGTACAGGGACCTTGAGCCTGTCCTAGGGTTTAGGGCCCCTCAGGAGCCCTGGCTGAGGTGCGGTGGCCGCCCTCTGCCCCAGGCAGGTGCGGGAGGCCACAGGCGTGGACATCAACATGCGCGTGGGCATCCACTCGGGGAACGTGCTGTGCGGTGTCATCGGGCTGCGCAAGTGGCAGTACGACGTGTGGTCCCACGACGTGTCCCTGGCCAACAGGATGGAGGCAGCCGGAGTCCCTGGGTGAGGCTCAGCTGGCTGGGGGGCGGGTCAGAGGTCACGGGGCTGACTGTGGGCTGCCGTGGCAGGGGGTCAGCATGGGCGCAGAAAGGGAGTCTGTGACCCCAAAGTGGGAGCGGGGGGGCACTTGCCTGGGCTCCAGTCTGCTTGGCCCTGCTGTGCACCCCCGGGCAGGTCCCCCACCCTCTCTGGGGGCCCTGCTGCTGTGTGACTCTGGTCTCTCCCATGCGGGTGCACATCACAGAGGCGACGCTGAAGCACCTGGACAAGGCGTACGAGGTGGAGGACGGGCACGGGCAGCAGCGGGACCCTTACCTCAAAGAGATGAACATCCGCACCTACCTGGTCANGGGGGCCCTGCTGCTGTGTGACTCTGGTCTCTCCCAGCCGGGTGCACATCACAGAGGCGACGCTGAAGCACCTGGACAAGGCGTACGAGGTGGAGGACGGGCACGGGCAGCAGCGGGACCCTTACCTCAAAGAGATGAACATCCGCACCTACCTGGTCATCGACCCCCGGGTACGAGGCTCGGGTGCGGCAGGGTGGGGTGGGTACTGTGCAGGAGCCAGGGTCTGCACCTGGGGAATGATGCCCACAGAGAGAGGCGGGAAGAGTGAGCGTCCCGTCACCAGGTATGTTTTAGGCCCCAGGTGACATCTTCTCTGGGCCTCAGTGTTCTTTTCTGTGAAATGGGAATGGCAGCAGTGTCTACCTCAGGAGGAGAAAAAGCCAGTCTGACTGAAGCCTTCACCGTGAGCTGGATGCGTCGTCAACGTTCTTGAACGAACTCTAGTGACATTTTAGTCACTATTAGTTTGTTTTCCATGAGGTTGTCACTAATCTTCCAGATTTTCAAGGCACATTTTAAAAACACGCCTTGGATGGGAGTCAGGGGAAGCAGGGGTCGGCCAAGGGGCCGCTAGGCAGGAGTCTCCGTGTGTCTGACCCGCCGTGTCCGCCTGCCCCGCCGGCGCCTCTGTGTTCTCTGTGGGCCCCTCTTTCTCTCTGGGCCCCGTCGCGGGGCAGGGTGCGGGGCTGTGGGGCTCCTTCCAGGCGCCCGGCCCGGGTCCTGCCCGAGCCCACCCGCGCTTGCAGGGGCCATTCTTTCCCGCCCGCGGGAGGCCCGCTCGGCTGGCCGCCCTCGGTGAGTCATCCTTGGGGCTCGCTCAAGAATGTCGGCCGGCCGGGCCGGCTCTCTCAGCTCCCTCTCTGGCCTTGGCTGTCCTCAGGGCTGACCCGGCTGCCAGTCTCCAGTGGGGCTGAGGGCCAGTCTCTGAACTTCTCCTCACCCCCTCGGCTTCATCCTGCCGACGTTCCCAGGGTACCCTCGGTGGGCCAGCAACTCTGAGTTAGCATCCGGGGGAACCCCGCCTGGGTACCCTGGGAATGCTCTCGGCCCCCACCCGGCCCCTCACCCTGAGGTTCTGGGCACCCCAACACCCTGGCCCCGCCCACCGCCGGGCCCCGCCCACCCGGACAGCCGCACTTCCTCCCCGCCCTGTGCCAGCCTCCAGTCCCACCACGCCAGGCTCTTTCCATGGCAGGACCCAGGTCACTGCTGCTCCCTCCGCCCAGAGCCCTCTTCCCTCTGTCCCAAGTGCTCCTGTTTATCCTTTTTCTGTTTATTGTCAGTGTGAGCTCCACGTGGGCAGACTCGGGCGGGGGTCCCTCTTCTCTGGGCTGCAGCCCCGGGTCCTCGAACAGCGCTTGGCATGGCGCTGGGGCCCAGACAGCTGGTGAATGAATGAAGCAGAGCCCTTGAGCCCAAGGCGGTGGTAGACATGGCCCCAAAACCCACCCCTCAGGGCTGCCGGGTCAGCAGGTACAACAATGGACGCCCAGTCTGAGTCGCGTTGCAATGAACGAAGGAGGTTTTAGTATGAGTGTCTCATGCAGGGTTAACTGGGCTTCCTGTAATTTACCTGGCAACCCTATCTTCCCCCATCTTTGTTTAATTTTATTCATTCATGTAGTCAAAAATTCAGAAAGCATGAGGGGTGTGTTGTAGACAGTTTTCCACGCATCCCTGTCTAGAGCTGGCATGTCCCCTCTAGAGGGGGCCAGTGTGGTGTGTTCCTTCCAGAGGTGTCTATGTGGGTAAGTAGATGGAAGAACTCTGCCCTCCGAATAGCGCCCCCTCCTCCCACCTCCAGTGCGAACCTTGCAGTGTAGCTCGGAGACCTTCCCTTCTGTGCGCAGAGACCACCCGCATCTCTTCTCGTGACTGCAGCGCACGCCACACGGAAGCTCGGGCTCATCACCCGTCACGGACGGGAGGCCGGTTCCCAGCTCTGGCTTCTGTGGGCTTATGTGTGTGAGGTGCCCCCCACGGATGAGTGTCCAGAGGTTGCTGGAAGTGAGGGCCTGTGAGCTCTCCCTGGGCCCTGCTTGTGAACAGATGCATTTTTACTCAGAACTGATGGATCTTCGGTATACATTGAACTTTTAGGGACAGTGTCTGGCTTCCCTGCCCTAAGAGAGAAAGTGAGAAAGTGCCAGTGACCTTGAACTTGAAGAGCTGAGTGCCAAGTAGGCAGGGCTGCTGACAGTGAAGGGGGAAGCAGAGAAATGTGACCACTCCCCACCCACCTGACTTCCAGGGCAGGTCACTCACTGCAGGGCAACGCTCGCTTTCCGGACCCTGGGACTTTGCTCACAAGGACAGAACCCCGTGCTATTTCCTCTGGCCGGGCAGACAGATGTGGCTCAGGGGTTAAGAATGTTTCTATCCCAGAAGGAGGCATGAAGCTTCCAGGAAAGTTGCTGCTTGTGGCTTGACAAGCATTTGTGGCTGTAGGTGCCAGTCTATGTGGGTGTTTGTGGGAACCCCTGCAGACCGGGACTCCTGGAGAGCAGGAGCGTTGGTGGGGAGCGGACTCAAGATGGCTCGGGCTTGTCCCTGGTGGCCTTTTGGATGGTCCCAGGCAGGTTGTTGTTCCAGGTGGGGGGAAGGTGGGTCCCTCGCTCAGGGCCTGGACGAGCCACCACATCCCTGGCACGGGCACAGAGGGCGTGTGGCGGGTGGTGGACCCATGGCGTAGTCTGAGGGCTGTATGAGAGGAACTCCCTGGAGTGCTGCCCCATGGGGGTGTGGGTTCAGCTCTGGGTTGGCCATCGCTCCGGGCTGCCGGCCAGCACTCCCCTTCCTCCTGCTGCTGCCAGGGGAGGTGAGCCAGCCACATGAGGGTGGGCCAGGCAGGATGCCTGTGGCTTCCCTGGGTGCCATCTGCCCGAGGTACCTCCATTGGGAGGGGCCGATGGACTTTCACGGGCCAAGCGGGGCCTTTGGGCTTTGGACCTTAACCCACTTCTTGCCCTGGGGAGTTGGAGGTGGGTCTGAGGGGCTGTGCACAGTTGTGGATGGGGCAGGGAGAGGTCCCTGAGCTGGGGCCTCCTTGGAGCCTAGCTGGTGAGTGCGCTGGGCTTCCACCAATCCCCGAGGGGCTGCAGCCCCAGCAGCTTGCTTTGTCATTTTCCCTTTTCTCCAGATGGACCAGCGCTCTGGGCAGCATCCCCTTTCTCGGGGAGCAGGGTGTGGGTGGGGGCCCCTTCCTGGGCTCAGAAGGGAGGGTGGGACAGGCTGTGTCTGTGTCTGCCCTCAGAGCCAGCAGCCGCCCCAGCCCAGCCAGCACAACTCCAAGAACAAGGGGGACGCGACCCTGAAGATGCGGGCGTCCGTGCGCATGACGCGCTACCTGGAGTCCTGGGGGGCAGCTCGCCCCTTCGCGCACCTCAACCAACGCGAGAGCGTGAGCAGCAGTGAGACTCTTGTGTCCCACGGGCGGAGGCCCAAGGTAGGACCCTCCTCCCAGGAAGCTGGGAGCCGGTGCCCTGGGAAAGGGCAGGGGGCCAGATGCTAAGGGGCCCTTCCGTCTTGAGCCTTGCTCTCTGCATGTGCAGGATGGTTCTGGGCTCTGCCCTGCCTTCCTCCCTCCTGGGGCCCTTGGGGAAATGAGGGCATTTGGAGAATGCTCCAGGGGGCTGGGGATGTCTCTGGACTCCTGGTTCCCCAGACCAAGTTCAGCTTCAGTCCCAGGTGCCTGCAGCCTGGACGGTCCATGCATCCGAGGGTACCCAAGATGATAGACCCAGTCCCAAGACTCATGCCCTCGAGAATAAGCTTCTCCTCCTTTCCCTTCCAGGCCGTTCCCCTGCGGCGCCACCGGATCCCTGACAGGTTTGTGCCCTGTCCCCTGCTTTCCTGGCCAAGTCCTGCTCCAGTCACCTCCTCCAGGCAGTCTGCCCTGACTGGCCTCTGTCCTGAATGGCAGCTCCACAAGGCTCAGCCTTGACTCTGGATTTTGCCTTGGTTTGGGTCAGAGTGTTTCGAGGAACCAGAACTTCACAGTGATTGAGTGCCTGTTGTATATACTCAGCCTGTGGTGGGGTTGTTGGGGTTGGTGTGAGGGATACCTGGGGTTTACCAGGATACCTGGGTTTGGGCCAGGATCGGCCCTCTGCTTCTTGCTGGGCTGCTGCTGAGTGATGCTGGGCCTTCACTTGCCCTCTCTGGGCATTAGTGGGTCTGGCCCGACCCTCCTCCATCCTGCATGAGGCTCTGGGACCTCCTGCGGGCACCTGGGAACCCCACTTTGGGTGAGTCATCTCATCCACACCCCTGCCTCCGGGTAAGTGGTTGTAGGTCCCCAGGCTGATGGTGCTGTGGGTGTCCAATTCCAGAAGCGCGTCCCCCAGGGGGCGGTCAGAGGACGACTCATACGATGATGAGATGTTGTCAGCCATCGAGGGGCTCAGCTCTACCAGGTGAGGCTCTTGAGACCCCCGCCTCCCTCAAGCAGGGGCCATCTTCCCTGTGCCTCGTGCCCAGGGGCTGTGTCCCCGGGGCGGCCAACTGCGGGCGGGCCCTGTGCTCCGCCCCACCCCCCTCTCCTCTGAGGGTGGCCCGTGTCACCCCACTCCGACTCCTCCAGGCTTCACCTCTTCCTGCTGCGTCTCCGCCCCACAGACCCTGCTGCTCCAAGTCTGATGACTTCTCCACCTTTGGGTCCATCTTCCTGGAGAAGGGCTTTGAGCGGGAGGTGAGGACCCCTGAGCAGCCCTAGGAAGGCGGGCTCCAAGGTCTGGGGGTGGGGGACAGGAGCAGCTAACACCCCCAGAAGGTCTGCCCGGGGAGGGTGCTGGGGAATCATTCCAGCTGCCACCAGGGTGGGGTCGGGAGTCTGTCCAGCCTGTTGGGGTCTCTGTTGGCACACTGCTCTGCCTGCCATGCCCAGGAGTGGTTCGCCTACTGGGGCTTGGGAAGCTCTACTCCCTATATGCCAGACCTCAGCTGATGGCACCAGGGCACACAGTGGCTGACAGTGTTGACCTTTTTAGGGAAAAGTCCCAAACTTAGTATCGGTCTGATGGGGCCCAACCGGTCCCCCCATATGGCTGCCGTAAAACCACGCTGTGTCCCGCTAGTGACCTTTTTTTTTTAAATTTGGCTATACCATTCTTAGCTGTGGAATGAAGCATCTTCAGTTTTTTGTTGAGGCGTGCACGATCTTTAGTTGTGGCACGTGGGGTCTAGTTCCCTGACCAAGGATTGAACCCCGGACCCCTGCATTGGGAGAACAGAGTCTTAGCCACTGGACCACCAGGGAAGTCCCCATTCACTTCTTTATTGAGGGCCTATGGGTTCTGGCAGCATCCAAGGCCCACGCTTGGTCGTTTCACTCTCACCTGCTGGCCGAGATGGGTGCTAGTACCCTTTTCACAGACTCTGAGGTTTGGAGCGTCTTGGCATCGGGTGTGGCCTGAGAGGGTGGCCCAGCCCGTAGCGCGCATTTCAGCTTCCAGGAGTCTCCCTGCGTGCGGAGCTTGGGGCCCGAAGGCAGGTGCGGTCACCAGGAGAGCCGTCTGGTGGCCTCCTGCTGCTGGGAGACCCAGACGGGCTGCTGCTCCCTGATCCTCGGTTTGCTCACCGGCGGTGGGAGCCCCGAGGGCAGAGATCTGCCTGGTGTGGGGGGCAGGCAGCACAGGGCCCCCCAACCCCGGGCTCAGGGCTCAGGCCTGGTTGTACTGTTCAGTTTGGGGTGACAACAGACCCACTGGTAGCCCTCGTCACAGTAACCCCAGAGCTCACTTGGGATACGGGATTTTCAGGGACCTGGGAACGAAAGAGGGAGACCCGAGCCGGGCGGGGGAGGGGAAGGGGTTGCCTGTGAATGTAAAAGAGAATCTGCAAACTGAAACAAATGGGAATGGCTTGTTCATGATGGTGTAACAGCATCACGGTGAAGTCAAGGAGGCGGTGTAAGGGCGTTTTTTTTTGTAAAAGATAATTAACCAGAGCCAGGGTGGAGCTGGGAAGGGGTCAGGGCAAGTGGCTCTGTGGGTGGGGCCTCGGCTGCCTGACCGCCCCTCACAGTCTCTGTTGCCCCCAGTACCGCCTGGCGCCCATCCCCCGGGTCCGCTACTACTTCGCCTGTGCCAGCCTCGTCTTCGTCTGCATCCTGCTCATCCACGTCTTGCTGTTGTCCAGGTCAGTCTGGGGCCGGGCCGGATGGTCAGGCCCACCAGGGTCAGGCGAGAGGGCTGGGGACTCGCAGATCCCAGCCTGGGAGAAGGGGCTGGCCGTGAGTAACTCTGGGCACTTTAGACCCCCGAGCTGCTGAAACCAGCCTGGGTGCAGTGGTCCCCATACCTGGGGTTGCCAATGTTCAGTTTTTAATTTTTTTTTTAATTTATTATTTATTTTAATTGGAGGCTAATTACTTTACAATATGGTGGTGGTTTTTGCCATACATTGACATGAATCAGCCATGGCAGTTTTTCCTTTTAATTGAAGGTGCTTACTCTCTCATGCTGCAGGCCTCCCCACTCCCACATGCCTCCCACCACCACAGTCACCGGTTATCTGCGTGGCCCTGCAGGCGTTTCAGTTGCCCTAGGTGTTTGGAGTTGTCAAAGGGCCAACTCCTAAAATCGTAACTGCCACCATCTCCCTCTTAGGTGTGGGAAATTGAGGCTCTGGGGTAGAGGTAGGGGCTCTATTGATGAGGGGGAGGCAGAGGAGGGGGTGGACAGGGACAGGGTGCTGAGGTCATGGGAGAGAGTAAGATCAGCTTCTTGGTGGCCTCTGGAAGGGTGCTTAGGCCAAAGGCTCAAGATGTGCTTAAGAAAGACGAAATAAGGGTCACGTTTAGATGTGCGTATGTGCTTGCTGGGCAGGAGTGTAAAGGCTGCGTAACCACTTATTTCTTGTGTACTAGGCCCAGAAACGGCGGGGGTGGGGGTGGTGTGATGTTGATCCTGGGCTTGTGTGCTGTTCGTGGGGCAGCTGGACCACAGTGTGCAGAGTCCCCCTTTGGCTGAGGTGCTGGGGGTGGGGAACATGCCCTGGGCAGAAGGTCCCCTCAAGCTTAGGTTTTTCCTTCTTCTCCAGGGCGAAGACTCTGGGTGTGTCCTTTGGGCTAGTGGCCTGCGTGCTCGGGCTGGTGCTAGGCTTGTGCTTCGCCGATGAGCTCTTGGTGAGCAGGAAGCCCCTGACTGAGCGCTGGCCAGGCCCCAGCGGCTGTCAGGGAGACCCCACGAGCTCTGCCCCCAGCCTGGAGGACAGTGCTGGGTGCCCTGGAGGCTCCTCCCAGGATCCTCTTTCCTAGCTGCTAGTGGTCCCCAGGCGGCCGTGGCTGTCCCGGCCGCAAGGGTGGGGATGTCCCTTCTGTCTGCTCACCACATGTGTCCTGAGCTCTGGGCTGCACACAGGCACAGCACCCCTGATCCCCGCTCAGAGCTCGCGAAAGCTCTCACTCTGCTGGGCCCTTGCGTGGGCCCCCTTGGATGCTGCGGGTGCTCTGTGATGACACTGTGATTCCACAGAGGTGCTGCCCGGCTCAGGGGAAGCTCCGAGCCATAGCCGAGAGCGTGGAGACGCAGCCCCTGCTGCGGGTGTCCCTGGCCATCCTGACCGTCGGCAGCCTGCTCGTCATCGCTGTCGTCAACCTGGTGGGTGCCGGGGCTGGGGCTGGTGGGCCTGGCCAGGACCATTCAGGCTGAGCACACTTCTGGGAGGAGGGAGCCAGTCTTCGACCCTGGGAACCTCTAGGTTCTAGAATCCCATAATCCTGTTGCCTAAAAGCAGCGTGTGATGTGGCCATAATGCATGGCCTGGTGGGCCGGGCCTGTGGCAGCCCCGTGGTGGCTCCGAGCTCCTCAGCCTGCATTGGTCACACAAGGACTCGAGGCCCCCAGAGCGCTCACCCGGCCACCACTGTGTCCTTGACACGCCGGTCTTTCTCCAGCCCCCGAGGAGGTCCGGTCTCAGCCTTTCTGAGACCGTCTCCTCACTGGGGTCGAGCTGCCCTGGGCACGCGGGGCCCACTTCGTGGGCTGGGCTCACATGCTTTGTGCTCAGACAGCACTTGTCCTGGCTGGTCCTGCCCGCTCCCACATCTAGAGTCAGCATCTCCTCCCGACCTCCGTGTCCGCTGCACTTGGGACTCTGTGACCGCCTCCCTCAGCATCACCCGGGGAGAAGGGGACTTGCTGAAAACGCTGCTCCCAGCTTCTCCCCGAGTCAGCCCCGGGGGCCCTGGGGCAGGATCCACGTGCCTTCCGCTGCAGTGGAGCTGTGGCTGCGGTGGGAGGAGGTCGGGGTGCCGAGCCCCTGGGCTGGGCTTAGAGCTGCGCCTGGCAGGAGACGCTCACTGTGCCACGGAGCCCCGGGCCCTGCCCTCTGCCCCCAGCCCTGCTTGGCCTGAGCAGACCCTGGTTTGTCCCCAGACCACCTCTCACAGGGCCCTTGTCTTGTCCACAGCCGCTGATGCCCTTCCGGGACTGGGGGCTGCCTTTTGGGAATGAGACAGGCCTGAGGGCTGCGAGCGGCTGGGAGATGAGCGCGTACTGCCTCCTCCCGGTGAGTGTGTCCCTCCGCGTGCCCCGTGCCCTCACTCGGATTCTCCTTCACACTCAGAGCATGTTGAGCTTCAGAGCCCATGGGCTCTCTCAGGAGAGGTGAGAGTGCAGGGTGGGTGCTGGCGCCTGCATGCAGGGCGAGAAGGTTGTCCCCCACCACGCCCATCATGATCTCCCTTCGTGGATGGGGATGTGGCGTGGGGAGGGGGACAGGTTTGCCTTGGAGGCAGTGGAGCCAGGACTGGGAGTGCCTCATCCTGGACAGAATGAGGGCAGTGGGACTTGAGGGGGGCAGTGGGGGATTTGAGCTGGTCTCTGAAGAGCAGAAAGGTCATGGGTCGGCAGGGAGATAGGAGGTGGGACAGAGAGAAACAGCCAAGGCAGGTGGTGGGCACAGTAGGTTTCAGGTGGTTGTGTCACAGGGAGGAGGTAGGGGAGGGTTGGCCTGAGCAGACCCTGGTTAGATCCAGCTCTGGGCAGAGCACAAGGGCCAGGGTGAGGAGCTCGGTCTGGGAAGCCACAGCAGGATCTTGAGCAGGAGACCGACACGGGCTGAGATGCACTTCGGGAGGGACCAGCTCACGGCAGAACTCAAGACCTTGTCACGGCCACATGGCACCGGCCTTTTCATTTACTACATTTTTGTCTTCCTTTTAAATGAGTTCATTGGCTGTAAGTGGAAGTAAACTTATGCTAAAAACAACATATTATAGAAAGTTTTAGTTTCCATTGCCTGTTCCTTGTTAAGGGAGGCAGGAGAGTGATGCTGAAGACACGCTGGTTCTTCATGGAGTCCCCTGTGGCTAAAGGTGTCCCTCTTTTTGGCGACCTCTGGTCCGGGTGGTGCCTCCTGGAGGTGGGAGGTGGTGGGCTGACCGACATCCCTGTCTCCCCAGTACTACACCTGCAGCTGCATCCTGGCCTCCATCGCTTGTTCTGTCTTCCTGCGGATGAGCCTGGAGCTGAAGGTCGTGCTGTTGACCGTGGCCTTGGTGGCCTACCTGGTCCTCTTCAATGTCTCCCCGAGCTGGCAGTGGGACTCCTGTGGCCACAGCCTGGGCAACCTCACCGGGACCAACGGCACCCTCATGTGAGGCCCCCATCCCTCATTGGCCCCAGCCCACTGCCCGTCCTGACTGTGGCCCACTGCAGCGCCCTTTGCTTTGTCTCAGTGCCATTTCAAACTCGGCTGCTTTTGCATCCACAGTCCCCCGTGGAGCAGACAGCTGTGGGCTGGACTGGCAGGTGGCATGGTTCCCACTTTACAGAAGGGGGAGCCATGGCCCTGGGTCTGCAGCGCTCAGGGCTGAATGTGACTCAGGGGGTGTGTCCCCCGTCCCCGAAGCCACCTGGCCTCCTGTCTCTAGGCCAGTCTGGGGTGGGAGGTGGAGGCTGCAGCCCTCAGCCCAGCGCCCGGCTCTGAGCCGTGTCCTGGGTCTCAGAGTTCTGCAGAGAGCGGTCGTCTCTGGTCTGTTCCCAGACACATGGAGGGGCTGGTGTGTGCCTGCTTCTGGGGCTGGGGGCTCAGGTGGGCCAAGGAGGGAGACCTGGCTGCCTTGAGCTAAAAGGCAGAAACAGGGGGACCCAGAACAAGGCCTGTTCCCATGGGCCTGGCTTGCACCTGCGACTCCTTCTGCAAGCCCCGCTCACCTCGAGGAGCGTGGGCTGCCTTTGGCTGCCCGCCCCCCACCTGCCTACAGTGCTCTCCTTGACTTTGCCATGGCCCTTCCCTGTGACCAGGTGTCAGCTCCGATGTCACCTCCCTGTCAGCCTCCACTGCACCTCCCTCTTTGCTTTGCAACCTGAAGCATCTTGTTTGCCAGCCTTGGGCACACGAGCCCTGAGAGCAGCACCCTTCCACCTGGCTCACTTTCCCAGGGGCTAGCACTGGGCCTGGGCCCGCGTGGGGGGGCTTCCGGGGGAAGTGGGGGTGACGTCTGCCTTTCCTCCTCGTGTCCAGCAGCTCCTCGTCCTGTTCATGGCATCGGAAGACGATGGTCAGTTTCTACCTGGTCCTGTTCTACACCACCCTCATCATGCTCTCCAGACAGGTGCAGCCCGGGAGGCCCCTCTGCTTGGAGAGAGGCTGGGGGTGGGGTGGGGCGGCCTCGGACCTGGAGCCGCACACAAGATGCAGTCTTTTCAGGACGCTCTGCTCCCGGGGTCAGGGGTCCTAAGTGTCCTTGCTTCTCGTCAGGACTTGAGTGACGTTTAATCGTGTGGGTCACTTGAGGATTGTAAGTCTCGGCTGACGGGGGTTTCAAGGGCACCGCAGGGCGGCCCTTGAATTGGCGATGTTGGCCAGAGGCACAGGGAGGCTCCGTGGCCCCTGGGGTTTCGAGTGTGCTCTGCCCTCTGCCCTCGCTCACTGCAGCCAGGACTCGGATATCCCCCTGTCCACAGATTGACTATTACTGCCGCCTGGACTGTCTGTGGAAGAAGAAGTTCAAGAAGGAACATGAGGAGTTTGAAACCATGGAGAACGTGAACCGCCTTCTTCTAGAGAATGTCCTGCCTGCGCATGTGGCCGCCCACTTCATCGGTGACAAGTTAAATGAGGTGGGGACAAGAAGGGACTAGTCACTCTGGGCAGGGAGCCCCGAGACACAGGTGTGGTTCCTGGAGGGAGGCTGCTTTCCCACTTGGTCCCCGTGGCACTTGGCCTCACCGATGCTCCCAGGAGACTGTATGCGCCATGAGCTGTAAGAAAACAGGCTTCGGAGTCAAGAGACCTGTGTTCAGGTCTCACCGCCCTGGGCCTTGATTTTCACATCTATAAAGTGGGGCTGATAGTACTTGGCTGGCAGAATTGTTGCAAGGAGCACATGTCCAGGTATTTGTAATCCGGACCGTCTGCTGATGAAAACACGCATTTCTACCAGTCCTGTGCAGCAGAGTTTCCTGTCTATGGAAACTCGGGCCCAGCGAGCAGAGAACCCAGGCCTCCTGACTGTTACCATCTATACCCGGGGGTTCTCAAGCCCAGCTGTGCGGACACAGGGGACCTAAAGGAGCCCCAAACCAACCTGAATCCCACCATCCTCAACAAACTGATTTAGAACCTCCTGTTTTGTAATGGTCCCCAGCTGAATCTCATGGTAGTCAGGTGGAGAACCCCTGCTCAGCCCCTCCTGTCCCCCTCCGGCCCCCGCCAACACCTGCTCCTGGAGCGTGAGGAGTAATCGGCCCCAGTCTGCTCGCTGCCCTGCCCCCGGGAGGCTGGATGGCCATGGGGCCCTGTGTCTCCCCCTCCCCCAATCCAGGACTGGTACCATCAGTCCTACGACTGCGTGTGCGTCATGTTTGCGTCGGTGCCGGACTTCAAAGTCTTCTACACAGAGTGCGACGTCAACAAGGAAGGGCTGGAGTGCCTGCGCCTGCTCAACGAGATCATTGCCGACTTTGACGAGGTAGGGCCTCCACGCAGCCTGGAGAGAGCGGGGCGGGCCCGGGGCGCCCCAGGCCCAGCTTACACGTGCACTGCGGCTCCCTTAGGGGAGCACACAGCACACCAATTATGAAAAGAACACACACATTTGCCTTTTCTGTCTCTTCAGCATGTAATGTGTTATCTTCTCTGCGATTGGCAGCAGCTTGCTTAGATTTAGGTTGTAGAGTTGTTTGATTTCTTGCTTAGCCTGTGCCGGCAGTCTGTTGCAGAGTTAGTCACTCAGTTTGGGCTTAAGTCTTAGCTGCAAATAATCCGCATGCCTGTGTAGACTCTGTTGAGTAGTGGGGTGTGCTTCCCTGGTGGCTCAGACAGTAAAGAATCTGCCTGCAATGCAGGAGACCTGGGTTCGATCCCTGGGTTGGGAAGATGCCCTGGAGGACATGGCAACCCACTCCATTATTCTTGCCTGGAGAATCCCCAGGGACAGAGGAGCCTGGCGGGCTACAGTNAGACAGTAAAGAATCTGCCTGCAATGCAGGAGACCTGGGTTCGATCCCTGGGTTGGGAAGATGCCCTGGAGGACATGGCAACCCACTCCATTATTCTTGCCTGGAGAATCCCCAGGGACAGAGGAGCCTGGCGGGCTACAGTCTGTGGGGTCGCAGAGAGTTGGACACGACTGAGGAACTAAGCACACAGGAATGAGACCAGATGAGAATGAAAGAGACAAGGAATGTCAGGGAACAAAGGAGCAGGGAGAGAACCCAGAGGCTGTCCCCACATGTATGGAGGTGTGAACTCAGCGGGCAAAGGCCCAGCGGGAGAAATGTTTGCGTTTAGAAGTGGTGGGGGGAGAGGACCTTACCCCCTTCTCAGGACCGGGGACAGGCCCAGGCTGCAGCCCTCTTGTACGGCCCTGCTTCCCTTTTCCTGCAGCTGCTGTTAAAGCCGAAGTTCAGTGGTGTGGAGAAGATCAAGACCATCGGCAGCACGTACATGGCCGCTGCGGGGCTCAGCATCCCCTCGGGGCCTGAGAATCAGGTACTCAGCCCACCTGCTGGCCTCACGCCACAGCCCCAGAGGAGGGCAGACTGGGCACAGCCCCAGGCCAACACTGCTTGAAGGGGCGCCTCTCCACACTCCCTCCTTTGAGGGGAGTCTAAGGGGGTGCTCGGGTCCTGGACACCCTGTGGAGGAGGCTTGGTCAGTACAGCTCTGCCCAGCAGTGGCCCCCCTTGGCTTTCATGGCCCAGCTGGCACATGGTGCTCCCCGGGTCAGGGTACTCTGGAGGCAGGAAGACAGGGCAGCAGTGCCCACGGCCCCACGTACAGAGCTCTGTCCCGCAGGACCTGGAGCGGCAGCACGCCCACATCGGCATCATGGTGGAGTTCAGCACCGCCCTGATGAGCAAGCTGGACGGCATCAATCGGCACTCCTTCAACTCCTTTCGCCTCCGAGTCGGTGAGGCCCCGGGAAGGTGGACTGGGCTGTGGCTCAGGGCGGGACTGTGAAGCCCTGGCAGCCCCACTCTCAGTGGGGTGTATGTTGCCATCCCTGCCTCCTGGCAGCCCCACTCTCAGTGGGGTGTATGTTGCCATCTGTTTGGAAAAACTTTAGAAATCCCTCTCTGATCTTACAACCCAGTGATTGGGAAATTATTCTTTCCTTGCATACTACTTTTCTTTGAAGGTTTTAAGTAACCAGGAACATATATTACCATGGGGAATCCCCAGTTGTAAACAGGTGACCTTAAATATCCTGAAAACAAGTCAAAATTATTAACCTAAGGAGTCACTGACAGCTAATATGGTCAGTGCCCAAAACCCATTCACTAAGAGGTGATTAGCAGATACAGATACAGTAAAGCATCCGCTTGCAATGCAGGAGACCCGGGTTTGATCCCTGGGTTGGGAAGATCCCTTAGAGAAGAGAATTGCAACCCACTCCAGTATTCTTGCCTGGAGAATCCCATGACAGAGGAGTTTGGCGGGCTACAGTCCATGGGGTCACAAAGAGTCAGACGCGACTGAGTGACTAACACACACACAGCAGATAAGGGGAGTGTTAACACTGAACTCAGGCTCCACATCCAGTCAAGTCTGAAAAGGAACTGCCCNCCCACTCCAGTATTCTTGCCTGGAGAATCCCATGACAGAGGAGTTTGGCGGGCTACAGTCCATGGGGTCACAAAGAGTCAGACGCGACTGAGTGACTAACACACACACAGCAGATAAGGGGAGTGTTAACACTGAACTCAGGCTCCACATCCAGTCAAGTCTGAAAAGGAACTGCCCGGGAGCCCTCCCCTCACATCTCAAGTGCCATCTCCTGTCCCAGGTGCAGGATCATCTTAGTGGTTTTGCCAATCCTTTCTGTGGTAGCTGGGCGGATTCTGTAGCCCTATAGCTGGAGGCTCCGTCTCGATGATCTGCCAACTGCAAATATCTTTAGGCATAAACCATGGGCCTGTGATTGCTGGAGTGATTGGGGCACGAAAACCTCAGTACGACATCTGGGGAAACACGGTCAATGTTGCCAGTCGAATGGAAAGCACTGGAGAACTTGGAAAAATCCAGGTAAAAGCTCACCGGGGGAAACCTGTGCCCAGTGGGGGCGAGGGAGCCTGGGCTGTCAAGCCTGCCGGGGGATTGTAGCCACCAAGTTCTGGAGGGAAACCAGACCCTGTCGGCCAATCTCTCTTCGTCCCCGCCACAGCGGGTTTTTCTCTTCTGAGGACTTAAGCGCCTTTCCTTTTCAGGTTACTGAAGAGACATGTACCATCCTCCAGGGACTAGGGTATTCCTGTGAGTGCCGCGGGCTGATTAATGTCAAAGGCAAAGGTGAACTGAGGACTTACTTTGTCTGTACGGATACCGCCAAGTTCCAAGGCCTGGGGCTGAACTGAGGGCTTTTGGTAGGTGCCAGACATGCTGGAAACCCATTTCCTTCTCTGAAGCAAGCCAGGCAGAAGGCCCAGCCCCACACCAGGCACAAAGGGATTGGTCATCACCACCTGAGCAGGTGGCTGTGCGTGCGTGGCCTCCTTGGACTTGCACTAGGGGACCTGTCCGCTTGGGGCCATCACCCGGCCTTACACACAGGCAGCCAGAACCTCTGTGCTGTCCGAGTCTGCAGGGCGGCCTCCAGCCCAGCAGGGAACAGCTCGTTTGTGGGCCATGCACTCATCTCCAAGGTGCTGTGGAGGAGACCTTGGAGCGTGACCTGGAGACCCCCTGCCCCGGCCCCCACGGCCTGTGAGCTGCACGTGTGGAATGTATCTTTTCTCGTCCAGGATGGGCGGGAACTCCTTTCTCCCCAGCACACCGGCTACAAGAATGCACACTTCTCATATAGGCATTCTGGTAAATGGAGTTGAAAGATTGTTTTACATCTACAAATGGGTTCAAACAATAGGGAGAAAGCCCCACAGTGGACACTTCTTACTTCTTATCCTCTTTGGCATGTGTCTGTTTAAAAATGGATACATTATTATTTGAGGTGTCACCCTCTAAATGGCTTCTGACATGCTGGATAAATTCTCTTCCCGCCAGTGTAGCCTCTTCCTTGGTAACCATGGACGCGCAAGTGGGACCACTGTCCTGTGTGAGCTCACGGGGTCAGCTCAACCGTGGGATGGAGCTCTGAGGAGCGTGGCTCACCACAGGAAGGCAGCGAGTGGCAGAGCCTTGGCTTGAATCAGACAACTTTGAAGCCAGAATTGAGATTAGGTTTAATAACTGAAAAGCCTTAGAAAAGAAGGCGTAAGCTCCCAGCCCTTCCTGCCTCCTCATGCATTTCCCAGCCCCCCTTGCAACCTTGCAGTCTGTCTTAGCTTTATACTGGAAAGGGGTGGCATGTGTGTGAGAGAAGCTGACAGGCAGCAGTTCTCCCCTTCAGTCCTCACAGCTAGCTCTGAAGAGGACCTACTCAGCATCAGCATGTGCAGAGGTTCCCGGATCTGGGAAGCCAGGCCTCTCACAAACAAGTGCTTGGATGTTCTGAGCTGACTGAATCCAGGCAAGTGAAAAAGCCAGGTTTGTGAGGCGTGGTGTCTTACAGCACTTCAGCTCCAAAAGAATCGGAAGAAGTCAATCCGTGTTCTAACATGCAGAAAGACCAAACTGCCCATTCCCTTTTCCAGACTGCCTTCACTGCCTCATAGCCAGAGTATCTCCAGGGTTTCTAATACAGCTGAACTTGACTGTGTAGCAGGGACTCTAGCCACAAGTCATCCATGAACTCCTCTGAAATTACACAGGAAGTCTTGCATACGTGAGGCTTCAAAAGATGGCGCGGCCTTGCAGACAGGTGACTAAGCAGCCGAGTGTGCTTGGGGTGGGGGCGGTGGAGTGAGCTGGCAGCTGAGCCACGGCAGGGAGGGGGCTGGAGCCGGACCTGCTGTTGGCCAGTGCTGAGTCCTGGGGCCTGGGGGGCTAGTGGCCGCTCTGATGCATCACGTGAAACTGAACAAGTAGGGATAAATCACAAGAACTTGCTGTCCTAAAGGAGTTTCACGGTGAAAACGCTGGTAAGGGAAACAAACCTTCCTTAGATTGCCTTTTTCACACACCAATTCTTCTCTAAGCACTACGCTGAAATCTGTACCCTTAAAGTCAGGAGTGACTGGGCTTTCCTGGGAAATCACAAAGGTTCTGTCACTGATCCAGTGTAGACACACATCAGTATGCTGGGCTTCTCTGAGGTGGACATGCTTCTGTTCTTGCAACATACAAATTACCGTTTGCCTCCAGCAAAGAAATCCCAACTGGGGAGTTTAAAAAATAATTGGTTACCATTTATGTTTTTCCCACTGTGCTCACATAATATTGTTTTGAATTTCTGACATTCATAGTGTATAACTGACCATAAAAATCACTTAGTTACTTGTTATAAATTCATTTTCCAATTACCAAGTCACTTGTTCACAGGTGTCATTTTGCTTTATGACAAGACAAGTATTTTTCCTAACATTGACCTTCTCTATGGGTCAGGGACATGCTTCATATCTCTACTAAGGTGGCCTCACTGATGCTAGTGAAGTTTTCTGGTTTCCTTAAGAAAATTTCCTAAACAGAAAAGATCATTAACCACTGTATACATTGTATATGTGTATAAAAATATGCTTTGAGAAAGTACATGAAACAACTAGGGGTTATTCGACATACTGAATATTTATAGATCTGTAACATCTGTTTCAAAATGTTATATTTCATTTTTATAAAGTACCAGTGTTTCTCTTTTGTTTAGCTTTTCATAGATTAAATCAGCAATCTGGAAAACCTGTCCTGGAGTGTTTTGAATTTAATGTTTTCTTGGTCTTTGGAACTACTAAATAGATTGAAAGTTTTAAAAGCTGGTTGCTACCTAAATTATATTTGAGAGACAAACTCTAAAAAGACTTGATAAATATTGATAAATACATATTTGAATGGATTCTTTAATTTTTCTGGCATATGCTTTCAAGTATGTTTTTGAAAGATTAGGTCATCTTAACTCTCTTGAGAGATTCAATCAATCTTCCTTCACCCTACTTGTTAAATGTTAGTTTTCAAAGTCAAGAAAATAATAAAACAGCTTCCAGCCTAGGTGTTTTACAGAAGGACTCCATACAGTCTGAGTAGGGTCTTAAACCTAATTTGTTCCCTGAATTAGGTCACAGTCTAGTGCCTGGTCATAGAAGAGGACCACGTATCATTTCCTACTTAATTAAACTGCTCAGGAACTTAATCTTTGCCTTTCAGATAAAAGTAGATGAGAGTATCAGTTTAGGGGGCACGGCAAAATCATAGGTGACCTGTTGAAAAACAGTAAATATAAACATCAACTTTCCTTTAAGCTTGGTGATTTCCTTACATATTCATGGACAATTTAGTTTGTATCCTATGTGGCTTGTCCTTTTATTATACTGGGGAAACCCCTCTACAAATGGCAAAAATAAACCAAAAAGGAACACCAGACAAGTTAGTGCTATGAAACTCCTAAATGTTTTTGTTTTGCTTTCGTGGTGGGAAGCCCTGGTCCTTCCACATAAGGACATCGTCCTCAACACGTATATGGGGGACATGCTAGTAAATTCTAAAGCTGAATTTGTTTTCAGGGTATAACAGTGGGAATCTCACTGGATGGTAATTTTAAAGAAGGGTCTCTTAGTCACGGTCCCACCTGGGAAATATAAGGAAGCAGCACTGTCACTCCTCTGCAAGAACTCAGCCTAGGTCCACTCCCATCCACTTTCTGCTCAGTATTCCAATAGGTCCCAATCACTCCTTCCTCACAAGGCCACTTTTTGAATAAATCCTCGAAGTGAAATCTGCTAAGTCAGGAACCATTTGGTTATAATTTCCTTAATGAGAAGAAAGGCAAATAGGGGAAAATGAGGGATTTCAATGATTTGGGCAACTTTTTAATGGATGGTCAAGAAAAAGGCTGTTTTATTCTCCAAGGTCTTCTCTAACACTTCATCCTTAGATTCAGCCCCAGGAAAAGGTGAAGGGGTGACTCAGGTGATATGTACAATACAGCTCATAGTCCAGGTTCAGCTTTATTACCTAATAGAAGTTCAACCTCTGGAACATTAAAATCAACTGTTCCAAAATTTAATTAAAAACACAATTTACAAATATTTAATATCTTCTGAAAAGCATTTCCAAGTTAATGAAAAATATATATACATAATATATAATCAAATACCAGATAGATTCAAATCCCATCAGGTTCACACTCAGTAACATCAGTCTTTTTAGGTTCTTCAAAATCTGAAAGAAAAAAAAAACACCCTTTATTTAGCACCTTTTTTCCTTTTAATTAAAAAGGGGATGTGACAGTAAAACAGAGTAATTGTTGACAGCGCTTCTTCACTATGTTCAAAGTTAAAGACTAGGCAGGTGTATCACTATAGTTTTTTTTCCCCTGCAAACGTGTGAGGTCTTTATTCCTTAGACAAGATGGAAAGAAAACTTGACTAGTTCACACGTTAGCATCAGAGACAACACCTTGCAGATGTTGCTGGAGGGAGAGGGCTGATGTTCCCTGGCCCTCCATTCTCCAGAGGCACAGGGCACGCACCTGCTGTTAAATCCACAAGGCTGCTTCCAATGACCGGGGAGGGGACGGAAATCCCCATTGCTTTTCGGACTCCATACGTGCTCACAATGTCACCCGGGGTTACTTGCTGTGCAAGTTCTTTAAGGTTACTGGTCACTTGTTCAGCTAGGGAAGAAAACAACAGCAACAGAGAGAGAGTTCAAGACACTGAACTGAAGAAAAAAAAAAAAAAAGCCTGATAAACAGGAATACAGAAAATGAACCGTCCATGGCGCTTCCCTTCAGTGTTATTTATAGTGGTGTCACTACTCAAGCGATGCTCCCTTTAAGCGGCTTGCTTCTCTAACCAGGGGCTTCCCTGGTAGCTTAGGTGGTAAAGAACCTGCCTGCAATGCAGGAGAGCCCGATTCCATTCCTGGGTTGGGAAGATCCCCTGGAAGGGACAGACTACCCACTCCAGTATTCCCGGGCTACCCTGGTGGCTCAGATTCTAAGAGGTACCACATACCGAGATGCATTTCTCTGTACGACGGACCCAAGAGACAGATCATGTTGGGAGGGGGTCTGGTGCTCAGACGCTCATTCTGGGCTTCCTGGAGCTCTCTGAGCAGTTTGGTGGTCTCATCAAGTTTCCTCTGGAACACTTCAGCTTCTGTGAGAAAGATAACTTATTACGGACATCATGGACATCTTATAGCTGATCCTGTGCAATAAACTGAATACTGTGCTCTGGGGTTTTGCCATTTATTGGTTAGTCGTCTCTCCCCAAAGGAGGAATCCCCCCTAAATGAAATCAACACCACAGACATGCTTTACTATTCGCTGAGCTTGGCCAGTCACCATGTTCCTGTAGTGAATGGCTATGCTAATCTGTGCTCCTCTGACATTACATCTTGCCTGCCTGTGTCAGGAAGTGTTTCCTTCAAGTCCTCTGGAGACACTCACCTTCAGAGTCAAACACTTCAACCGGAGCTCCAAAGTTTGTTACTGCTTTCAGCGCTGTAAGCTTGTCCTGATGATTGGAGTCCAAAGGCCCAGTTAGTTCAACTTCTGTAACCTGCTTAAAAAAAAATTATCTGAGCTTGCTAAGCCCTGACAGTGCTAGAACGAGAAGTTAGTAAGATGGCTTGTGTTTATAAGGCAAGTTATTTCACTTATTTAGTGACAATTCTGATGCCATAAAAACCTTTAAAATGCCAATCCTAAATCCTGGCGGACGTGTCCCTAAGTTCACACTTCTTGGTAATGGAATGGTGTGTTTTAAACACTGCTTTATTTGCTTCATCGCCACTCTTAACGATAAAAGCCTTGTCGCTGCCCTTCTGGTGGCTGTGGTGGTGCTGCAGTTTCTGAGGCTCACAGGCAATGTTTTAGTCCATACACTGGCCCTCCCTTACGGTAGAACTTGAATGTGAGATACTCCCTGGGTTCTCCTGTGGGCCTCAAAGTCAGGCTTTTAGTACTGCATGGGAGAAACAAAATCCTAAAATGGGTAGTTTTATTTTTGGAATCTCAAGACTCAGAATTTCCAAAACCCCAACACTGGTTTTTAGGAAATGATCAACCGTGACAATGAGTAACCCAAAGTTAATGGTTCCATTTATACTCTGGTATTGCACTCTGAGCTCAGACACGTGGGCTAAGTGTGGTGGAGAAAACCCTATCAGTACATACTTGGGTCTGCCACCTCGGCTGGGCCCTCGCAACTCAACTCAAAACACTTCTCACCCAGCTTTCCTTCCCATTCTCCAGCTTTCCTTCATTCTTACCTGTTCAGCACGCACATGACTTTGCCTGGCTCATCTTTCTGGGAAAATGACATGACTTTTTAAGTACCATGTATATTTCCATCTATCTTTACTTGATCTCCCATCTTCAAATTTTCTTTCCTGTCAAAAGGCTTACAACTCTCTAAGTCATGTAACTCACGGCATCTTTATCTTGTCCCCACCATTTTACTGGAATTACTCTGATTCAGGTTACAAATGACAGGACCTAGAGGGCTTCGTGTGGCGTCCGACACTGCTGGACTCCTTCCTGCACGACTCTGCCATGCGCTTCCTATCTTAACCACTGGTCTTTCCAAGGTGTCTTGGCCCTCTCCTTATGTGTTATGCCTGGACAATCTCATTCATTTAATACCTACAATAACTCTGCCGTGACACTAATGCCCTCTAGATCAACACACCTCCAGTGATGTCCCAAACCACACTCACCAGCCCTGAAACCAGGTATTTCTTTCCCTGATGAGGTTGCTCCTTTTCCTGTACATCTGACATAAGCTAACAATGCTAGTATCTACCTTGTGCATCAGGCCCTACCAACTCTAGTTCTACTGTATTTTTCTTTATTGTACATCTTCATTCTCTTTCATTACATTGTCATCTAAGCAAAAAACAACTAGCTTAAGTCTCATAGCTTTTCGCTGGTCCGCTCCCTCCAGCACCCCCTTCTCCTCCGCATCGAACCACAGCAGTCTCTGAGGAGAAAAAGCTCAGCTTTTTAGCACTGCATACCCAGCTTGTCATCTGGCCCTCCTCTCTCCTGGCAGCCTGTGGTCACTCACTCGCTGGGTGCTCTTCCGCCCTGCCTGCTCAGATTATGTCATTGCACACGGAGGTCTACCCATTTCATACACCTGGCCCTGCGCTGCAGGAACCTTGTTCATCTTTCTAGACCCAGTTCACCTGGAAGCCTCTCCATGAGGGGCTCGCCAACTGTCCGAAGCGGCGGGCCCCTCCAGCCTGTGCTCCCATGTGTGTGCTTATACTGTACAGTAAAGGGCTCTGGCTCCTGTTTACATGCTTGGTTACTGTGCTCACTGCGGCAACCTTCTCCACAGGCAGAAAAAGTTCTTTGATTTCAGGAGATAATAAATATTTTGCTTTTAAAAAATAAAAGCTTTATCATTTAGGCTTTTTAGCTTATTTTCCATTTAAATATTTCTTGTAAAGAAATGAAATATAATCACCTCCATTTCTTTTGCTGTGTCAAGTATCCTAGTCTGGGCTTCATCTTCAGGAGATGACTATAAAGATAAAGAAAAACACTTTATTAAAGAAAATATCAGGTGGCTAAAATCTTTGACAAAGAGGAGACAGGAGAACTCCTAGTGTATTCTATATGAAAAGGCAATATTCTCAAACAGCAGCAGATGTCTATAAAATATTCAAATGCTACAGAGAAGGTGAAAACTTCCCATAACCATAGTCTTCAGAGATAATGTGTATATAAACAACACATGTATCATGTGCAAAAATCAATGATGATCTGTTGTCTTCTCTTGAAAGATTATACTGTGATTTATTTAACTGATTTCTAGTTTTAAAAAATTATAAAAACTGTATTCCTTACATGTAACTTCTGTCTTATTTTCTAGTATAAATCCTGAGAAGAGGAACTGCTGGATCAAAGGGCAGAGACATTTTAAATTTGAACTATACCGCTGTATCAACCAAATGAAAGATAAGCAATTTTAGTTCAAGACCTTTAATTAATTCAGATTAATTGATGGGAAGTATACAGTAAAAATATTTCTGAACTGATGTAAAGCTGAATTTTTTTAGGTGATGTAAAGAAAGCAGTTTTGTGTTAAGATACAAGACCGTACAGCAGTTCTCACTGAACTTCAGGCGCTGACTCAGCTGTGCTGCCAGGCACCCCAGGACCAGAGGCACAGGCACAGTGAAGGCAGGGCGCACTGCAGCTGTAGGCACAGCCACCAGGAAGTCATAACGCCCCGAAGATACAGGGCTCCTCTAACTATGATGACACGGACATTCTGGAGATCAGCTCTCCTCTCCACTGAACAAATATTTGCTGGTTCTCATCTTTGAGTCAAGTCTCTGAATTACCCTGGATTATGAACTATGTCCAACTGAACTGGAGCTAATTTACAAGTGTTAACAAAAGACAGCAATGAGGAAGCTTTTTACTTTTTTACTTGAGGCTCCACCACTGTATTATTACTACATAAGGAAAAAGACATTCCCTGTCATTTTAGTCAACTCAGTGTCAAGCCAGTGAGCCAGACTTCCTTTTTTTGTTCGGGTACGTAACACGAGTTGACTTCTGGGTTATAACCCCCATTTTCAATTTCTACATTTCCAAGATGAGGAGATAAAGACAACCATCTGGCCCTCACAGATCCTGGTAGCCGAGTTACTTGTTTCCGTTCATTGTCCTCCACCCATGGGCTCCACCCGGGCTGGGCTGTCTTTTCAGTGGAATGGAGTTCAGCTGCCACACTGGTTAATCCCATGGTTTCATAACACTGATGACTAACATTGGAGAACCAATGATAAACTATACTGTTTCTTTAGCAGCATTCTTACCATCTCTGACTCCTGCAGAGTTCTAGAATGTCCTCCTTTTGTTAAAACATCCAGTAAACTATCTGCCATAACATATGGATACTCTTGACATGTGGCCAAAAACTCATGGATGCTGAAAAAGAGTGTTGAGAGAGTCACTTTCATATAAATGATCTCCACTGGTGTTTTCTTCCTATTACAGCCAACTATTTAACTAGATGCCTTTAACTTATGCCCATGATGTGAAACTTTCCATCAAGACAGAACACAATTATACTTACATATTTACCAGTGATAGATTTATCATCATGACAGAATTAAGCAACATCAAGAACACCATGAAAAGGAAATGCTTCTGGGGGAAAGTTCAAAGAAAAATAAGACCTCAGTGATGGTGGGGATGAGGGCTCAGTCAGTGGAATTCTTTGCTTCTCTCTTTTCACTCCTTCCCTAAGCTAAGTCGCTTCAGTCGTGTCCAACTGTGTGACCCCATAAATGGCAGCCTACCAGGCTCCCCCGTCCTGACGGTATTTGCCTCAGGGCTCTCGTATATACTAAAACACTCTCAAAGTTACACCTCCAGGTTGGACCACACTCTTTGGAAGCTCCATTTGGAGGTCAAATAGCCTCATAATGTCCAAAATTGAATTGCTGGATCTTCCTCCTGAAGTAGTCCTTCTAAAATCTTCCCTCTTAGTAACAGCAATGTCATCTTCTAGGCTTCATATAAAACCCTGGAATTCTCCATGACTTTGTTCTTTCACACCCCACTTCAGTGAGTCAAGAAATCCTACTTAGGCTAATGCCTGGAAAATATGGCCCCAGCAATACCTTTATGTGGAATGCATGGATGAACGAATAATTGAGAAAGGATTTATTCAAGCTGGTGAGAAGAGGTTTAAAGGATACAAGTGGCTGGATCTGAAACCACAGTCACTAACTTGTAAAAACACTGCCACCACTACTACCATACATATATAAAGGTGAACAATTCCCTCTTTTTCAGAAAACCAGGAGACTGGTTAATCTACTGGGTTAAAGTCTTACACATAATGAAAGTTTACAAAATTTCACTGCCAAGAAGGAATAACCCAAGCCAGAATGCCAGTAAGTCAGGATGGTATCTCATTATGCTGATGGCATGCAAAGTACCCAGCATCCTAAACAAGAACACAAAGTTACCTTCTCACAGAAACATGTGATAAGGGCTGGTGCAGTGGAACTCCCAGAGTCTACTGGGACCTGAAGGGTCAAACAGGCTTGGATGGGGGTCGGCTTTGGATCAAACCAGGTCCTACCTCCTATCTTGGGGAAATGTGCAGTGGCTTTGACTTTGATTTGATCCCCCACAGCGATCAAATCTGGAACAACTCACAGATGCACAAACATGTTACAATGGAGCAGGTGGCACACCAACATTGTGAAGCAACAAGCTCCTGAATTTTAGTAAGCGGAAGTACAAAACATCTTCAAAAACATATTTTTGTAAGAATTAAAATACTGCAGATGCCAACACCAGAAAATATTAGAGAGACAATGTTTTCTTTAAAATATTTACTTTCCACTAAAGAATGATGATAACTAAGGGTCTGTTTAATTGTCAATTAAAAAGATTACTGAACACATTTCCTACTATTTGAATAACTCTGTAGGTCTATCAATAGATCCCTTATGTGTATCAGTGTTTTAGGACAATGCAGCTCTCAGAGTACCAATGAAATGATGACTCACCTGAAATCACTGGGGAGATCAGGGTCTTCCCCATAGGTTGAATAGATTAAATCAGAATCGTCCTTGCTGATATTTGCGAACGTGGAGTCATAATGTGGTGCATAAGAACTGTAGGGTCCATAACTCAAGTATAACACTGTTGATGAAAACACACACAGAACCACAATACCATTCTTTAACTTGTATGTCGATCTATTTTATTAATTATTAAAGATTATTCCCTTCTAACTTTGCTACTTCACTGACTGGCAAACAAATCCAAGGTAAATTATTTTCTCCAAAATATATACTTATAAGTCACAACTCAAGTGAATCTTTCTCACAATGGGGAGGGGAAAAACAAGAAAGAAAACTCATTCTGAATATTAATACTGATTTTTCAGTTTCTTCTTTAAAATATCTAATTAATGTTGCAAAAAATACTACAAATAGAGTTAAAGTAATGGTAATAATGCTTCTTTTCCTCACTCCTTGAAAATGAGAAAAAACTTTACTATGGGAGCCGTACCTGGAGTTACTTTGTTCCTTTTATCTTCTTTGAACCCCTGCAAAGTATTCACTCCGGACTGAAGTCTTCCAGTTGTCATCCCCAGTCTCACAGGACAATAGCCTGGCTCTAAAACATAAGAGCGAGCATGGTGGAGACGGCTCGCGTGGCTCAGGGACACACTGCTGCACGGCAACCACCTGACTCTGAGCAGCCCTTACTGTATCCATCTTTTTTTTTTTTTTAACCCATTTTTAACAAAAAAAGCTGAGCTGAGAAAGGCAGGAATGTAGCCAGGATCCAAATCTGGTCCTTTTCATCATACTCTGCAGCATCCTGGAATTCTTTATAATCATGTTGCACTTCACTTTAAAAAAAACATTTAAAAGTCGGATCTTTCAATGTTAAGATGATGGAAGTAAACCAGCAGAAAAGGTCAAGTAAAAGAAGGGGAAATCCCTGATTAAAGACAAGAATTCGTAATACATTCAGGATAAATTAATCTCTACAAGAGGCAGACTTGTACTGCAGGAACGACCAGCCTTTAAAGACGAAAAGCCTGTAAACCAGGCATGAACCCCTGTGATGATGTTGGAAATCTGTGATATAAGCACAAGAACAGAGAGGGATGGCGTCAGGAAAGAATGTGGTCTGTAACAAAATCCAACAGAAAAGACTGTTTGCTTCTGAAGAAGAGCTCTGGTTTCTGTGACAAGACCACCCTGGAATAGAGTCTACTTCCACATGTGGTCAGCGTGACAAAGCAGGAGCGCTTGTGAGAAACTCCAAACCTCTGAACAACACCTTCCTTCCTTGGTAAGCATCTGGTGTCTTAACTGGTACTAGTACCTCCAACCAGGAGGATGAAGCTGAGACGCGAGCAGGGCATCTTCCACCTTAAACCAGTAAACTGGCCTCCTTCTGAAAATGTCTATAGGAGCTGGAAACTCAGAAAACCAGACCAAGAACAGAGTCCAGAACCCCAGGTACAAAGAAAGGGGCAGATCTTTGTGCCTTTTAGAAAGCTTTCACCTAAATCAACTTAGCTGTATCTCTTATCACCAAATTTTCATCACTGATACATCAGAAAGAGCCATGTTCTCAATCCTGTGGCATTTTCTATGACCCAAGACTCTAAAAAATTATACTATGACAAGTTCATAAGAAAGTAAAAAACGGGGCCAGAGCGAAAAGAGCAAATTGTAGGTAGTGGCGGCGGCAGCGGTGGGGTGTGGGCAGTGGTGCTGCACGGCCACAGCCACAGTGGGGGCGGCTGCTCCGGCCTGAACAGCAAGGCCTGGTCTATGGCCTGTACCTCTGCACCAACCTGGAACGGCCGCAGGGCCTCACAGGATCCCCACCTCCCCCAAAAATAAATAAATAAATAAAAAAGTAAAAGAGTTTTGTCTTGAAATCATAGCACCAGTTCCTTTTTCTCTAAGTCAAGGAGCCTATTAATGTTCTCCTGCTTCAGCATTTCAAGAGTGTACTGCAATGCTAAAAGGAAACATTGACAGGCTGGCATCAAGCTCTCCTCTGTTTCAAGGTGTTTTTTTCACTTGTTATTCCCCAATCCCTTACTCACCACTTTGGGATCAACCTAAACATCTCTTAAGGAAGCCGTCTTTGACCTCCAGACACTGTTACTACTCTGCTGCTCTGTTCCCCTGCTGCACTGATTCATGGTGGACAGGCTGCCATCTCTTGATTCTTTTTGTGTTATTCTCTCCCCACCCCATAGAATATAAGAGGAAAGGACTTGTCTGTTCCTGTTTTGTTCCCTTTTACACCTAGCTCCACCTCCAGCTCCTAAGACAGTGCCTTCCTCAATGCAAATAATAAATATTGGAAACTATTTCCTGGAATTCTGTCATTATTCATTTCTGTATCCCCAATTATCTCCCTCCTAATGGTAGTAGGAAAAGTTATTTATAGAATAAACATTCTCATGCTTATCACAACATGATTCCCTCTAAGATAAATGATACATATTTCCCATTCTTACATCAAATTTTAAAATATTCCCTATTCTATTTCCATTAAAATATCATTTGAAAAAATAAAAGTATGACTGATGTTCTAAAACAGTGATCCTAACCTTTATAATATTTCTATCAACCACAGTGAAAGATATAATTCACTTACTATATATTATTCCACTAACATTAAGGTACTACTACATGGCATATATATTAATTTATTCTCTAAAGTTAAAAAGTCTGTTAAATTGTACTATGCCATAGTCTGAAGGTTTTGGGATATTGCCTGAGTCTTTCTGAGGTATCTCAAAAAGTACCAGTCTCTTAAACCAGGGCTAGAAATGACTGCCTAATATTTTGGGTTTGTTAATGGTGCATATGATAGTCCAGGTATTTAGATATATTTAAGTCTTTTTTCATGTGGACCACATTTTAAAAAGTCTTTACTGAATTTGTACAACACTGCTTCTGTTTCACATTTTGGTTTTCTGGCTGCAAGGCATGTGTTATCTTAGCTCCCTGACCAGGGACTGAACCCGCACCTGCATTAGAAAGTAAAGGCTTAACCACTGGACTGCCAGGGACGTCCTAGGCACTTTATGTTTTAAAGAAAACTTGATTTTGTAGTACTTATTTTGGAATGAAATAAAGTTAGTCTGGCTGTTAGTATGAAGTACAGGATACCTAGCCAAATCCTTTACAGATGATGATAGTTGGGTTTATCAATATTCAGACTTACTCCTCTAAAATGGTCACCAAGTGACTACTGCTCTTTGCCACATTAGCATCAAGTTCATGCGCAGCCTAATCCTGCGAGCCTACCTCCTACGACAGGGTCCACAGGATGGAGAAGGCCCAATGTTGTTGTTCCATCTGGTTTTCTCCTCTCAAATTCACACTGCAAAGACCCGAAGTATTCAAATGGCATAAACAGTTTCATATATGATACATAGGTATGTTGCTCACCAGAAAACCTCACGTTAGTTTAATCAAACTAATATTATAGGTGGCTATCATCATACTCATATCAACTTTCTCATATATATACAGGTGCTGATGGGTTAAAGAAATAAAGGTTAGAAAATCTCAGATTTTTAAAAGAGCTGTGTGGGTGCTTAAGGCAACCAAGTTCTGTTTAAACTATTCTAAAAAAGTATACTGAAAACCAGGGAAGGGAAGTGACTTACCTAAAGCCATGGATTAATTCATTTGGTTTTAGAACCGAGGTGCTAAACAACATGACTTCAAAAGACCGTGTATGTTTTCTTTTAATCTTAAAAGTATGTGGTTCATTTTCCAACATTTGAACACATTGCTCTGCTAAGTCACTTCAGTCGTGTCTGACTCTGTGTGACCCCATAGACGGGATCCCTCCAGGCTCCCCCATCCCTGGGATTCTCCAGGCAAGAACACTGGAGTGGGTTGCCATTTCCTTCTCCAATGCATCAAAGTGAAAAGTGAAAGGGAATTCACTCAGTCGTGTCTGACTCTTTGAGACCCCATGGACTGCAGCCTACCAGGCTCCTCTGTCCATGGGATTTTCAGGCAAGAGTACTGGAGTCGGGTGCCATCGCCTTCTCCGTTTGAACACATTAATGTCCTTTAAAAAAAAAACCCAAACCCTTCTAGCCAGTAACAGAGGATAATATGAATTATGTACTTTAAAAACAAGTATACTACTACTTTTTCTTCTGTGAGTGCTGTCCTGAAGAGCTCTATGGCAGATATGCATTAAAAGTACACAAGCAACTTAAAAACTAAAAGTTTCAGACAACCCGAATCAGTAGGTAATGAAAAGAAAGGAAAAGCTCCATCACCTGACTATTGACAAGCCTCCTGGTCAGCTTTCCTCCAGATTCCTTAACGATGCGGTCAATCTGCTCCTGCTCTCTTTCTACATTATTACTTTTAAATTTATCTTCAAGCACATCTTTGTCTTTCCTGAAAGCACACATTAATACTAAGTAAAAAGAAAAGAAGAGGAGAAGATGAAAACATTAAAATGTAATTCCAAATATGAATACAACCGAAGTGGAGAAATCTGTGCTGCTGACACCAATTAAAACTTTGTTCCCTAATGACCTGGTAAGGGGCCCCAGTAACACACAAATACTAAGGCAAGCCAAGTAGATGGTCAGTTCCCTCCCTGTGTTCAGTATTATTTGTTTTACACATTTTTCTTAGTATATTCATAAAAATGAACCACACCTCAAATATATTTTAAAAGCAGAGGGGTGTACAATTTGTTTTACAATTTGGTACACTGAAGTCCAACTTTTAAAATTTAAAATAAACATATAATACAATGTATAAATCTTAGAAATATAAGAAAAACCTGTCACGAGTTCACTTTGTATTATAACAGCAGAAATCCCAACCTGCTAACTAAACCCCTCTCCCAGAGCTGCCAGCGAGGTGCTGGGCGTCAGGGCAGGTAGGCAGCAGCTGAGCGGGATGGACATGTACGCAACTGAGTCAGGCCATATCGGCTGATGGCTGGTAGGACCGTGGTTCACACTGCTCCTGCCAGCTGACGTTGAGTGGAAAACATGCACACATCTCCGTGATAGCCCATCTGTTTAGAAGGCAGCTTTAACTGTGCTGAGGCTTAAGTACGGACTCGACTCCTTTGTGGAATGAGGTAATGAATATACAACTTTTTCTTAAACAAATAGCTCTATTAATATAAACTCACTGACAGCAGGAGTCCTTCGAGACTATTTACTGGTTTTAAAAGGACTTCCCTACAGAATAGACATTCAGAACTATTTTCTGAATTGTGTTTAGACAATTACAAACTGTGCTTTGTATGAGAAAAGGGGTGTGAGATCATCAAAATGGACTTTGACAAAACCCAACCAACCATGGACCCAAGGCAGGCCCCCGAATTGTATTTTTTCCCATTACTGGCGTGGAAAAGACAGCTTAACCATAATATTCCAAAGATTCTTTACTTTTTATTTTCCTTATTGGGGTTCTTGAAGCCCTGTGCCTCAGCGTCTCCAGCATCATCCCTCTCTCTTGGCCAGGAGCCACTGTCCTCCCCACTCTGTGAGGTGTCTGTCCCGTCTCTCTGCTTCCGACTTTTCTGCAAGTCTGCCATGAAGTCTATGCTCTGCTTCAGGCTCTGAATTCTCTCCTAAAAATATTCAGCAATATTCTTATTGTATATTTGCCATTCATTTGTAAAGTAACGCATTTTCCCCCATAAGAGTTTACACTTATCCTGTCATTAATTAGGGAAGAAAAGCAATTAAATGTAATCCTACCAACAGAGCAGAATAGTTAGGAACCAGGACAATAGTCTATTCCTTCAATTCAGATAATTTCCAACATAAGAGAAGGCTTTGCAACTTTACTGCATCATCAAAAAGTTCACAGGAGAGAATGTGTGAATAAAGACTAAATATTCTTAGCAGTAGTAAATTTAAAGTTTAAGTTTAATAGTGTGTTAAAACTTCATAATAGTGTGTTAAAACTTCTTCTGGAATTTAAGAATTATTAGATATTTAAAACGAGCATGTGAACATGGGAAGATCTCTTACATTTTGGTATCCTGGGATGATCACTGAGGACTGGCATTTTTCTGTGTGAAAACATGCCTCAAAGAGAAAAGGCTGCTAGCATAGTTTCTTTTTAAGAACTCATAATGTTCTAACCAAAGAAGTACTGTTTCTATTCTGTGAAACATGTGCTGAATTTTCCACTGCATCCCTTATGGCCTGTGGTTTCTGGACAAATGTTAAAGAGGAACACTTGTTCCTAGCAACTACTCTGCCTTTTAATTCTGTGTTGTCAATGGACAAAATATGGAGCTTAGTCTCCTTAGGGCTACGTAGTAACAGCAGGGAAGACTTCTACAGAATAACAGAAACTCGAACTGGAAAGGACCAGAGGTCATTCAGATAAGAACAATGTAGCCCAGAAATGCTAAATGACTCAACTAAGGTCTCAGAACCACTGACTAAGAGCAGGCCTCCTGGATCTCATGATGGGGCCTTTTCTCATCATACTCTGCTGTGTTAGCAGTGCAGATTGTGATAGCCTCAGGAAATGGACCCTGCTAATTTTACTGCACTATAATTTTTAATTATATTAAAATATATGATATATATATATAAATGCACATATAACATACAAATGCTGCTGCTACTGCTAAGTTGCTTCAGTTGTGTCTGACTCTGTGCGACCCCATAGATAGCAGCCCACCAGGCTCCCCCGTCCCTGGGACTCTCCAGGCAAGAACACTGGAATGGGTTGCCATTTGCTTCTCCAATGCATGAAAGTGAAAAGTGAAAGTGAAGTTGCTCAGTCGTGTCCGACTCTTCGAGACCCCAATGCACACACACACATATATATATATAGATAAGAGAGAGAGAGAGAGAGAGAGAGATGGCTTCCCTCATAGCTCAGTCAGTAAAGAAGCTGCCTGCTGGAAGTTCGTGTAAAAAAATAAATACAAAAAAAAAAAAAAAGAAGCTGCCTGCAATGCAGGGGACCTGGCTTTGACTCCTGGGTTGGGAAGATCCCCTGGAGAAGAAAATGGCAACCCACTCCAGTATTTTTGTCTGGAGAATCCCATAGACAGAGGAGCCTGTCAGGTTACAGTCCATGGGGTTGCAAGAGTTGGTCACAACTTAGCAACTAAATCACCATAACTTTTAAAATAATGTCAAAACTATTTAAATAATAAATTTTATTGTAGACAAAGACATGGGTAAAGGAGAAAATAAGAACCTTGTTAATTTATTATCTAGACAGGAAAAGTGTTAACAGGTTTAACATTCTAGTATTTTTCTAAGCATTACACATATTAACAAATCAGAATTATACTGAAAAAGCAATTTTTCTTTCAGTTAATAAACTGTATCTCCCCTCTGTTTCATTAAATAGTCTTTAAAATATTTTAAGTAACTGTACAGTATTTTATCCCATGTGTGTCCCATGGTTTAATTAATGACCCCCTGCTGCTGCTAAGTCACTTCAGTCGTGTCTAAGAATTATACTGAAAAAGCAATTTTTCTTTCAGTTAATAAACTGTATCTCCCCTCTGTTTCATTAAATAGTCTTTAAAATATTTTAAGTAACTGTACAGTATTTTATCCCATGTGTGTCCCATGGTTTAATTAATGACCCCCTGCTGCTGCTAAGTCACTTCAGTCGTGTCTGACTCTGTGCGACCCCACAGACGGCAGCCCACCAGGTTCCACCGTCCCTGGGATTCTCCAGGCAAGAACATTGGAGTGGGTTGCCATTTCCTTCTCCAATGCATGAAAGGAAAAGTGAAAGTGAAGTCGCTCAGTCGTGTTCAACTCTTCACGACCCCATGGACTGTAGCCTACCAGGCTTTTCCATTCATGGTATTTTCCAGGCAAGAGTACTGGAATGGGATGCCATTGCCTTCTCCGAATGACCCCCTACTGAACATTTATTTTCAAGTTTCTGCTATTATAAATAAAAATCTCTAGGAATCCCTATCTCTTTAGAATAAATCAGAGGAGTAAAACAGCTTCCCTGGTGGCTCAGTGGTAAACAATTTGCTACAAGGCAAGAGACCCAGGTTCGATCCCTGGGTTGGGAAGATCCCCTGGAGAAGGGAATGGCAACCCACTCCAGTATTAACCCCATGGACTGCAGCCCACCAGGCTCCTCCATCCATGGAATTTTCCAGGCAAGAGTACTGGGGTGGGTTGCCATTGCCTTCTCCTAAAGTAAAACTCTAACTTGAGGAAAACAGCAGGAGCCAATCTATTAGACTACCAATATCTAAATTTGATTTTCAGAAAGAAGAATGTGTAATGTGTATGTGTTGTTGTTTTATTTCAATTTTAGAGCCTCTAAGGTTTCTGGTTCAAATCATTACAATGAGAAATAATATTAAATGGGTTCCCAACATAGTGTTGCAGGTGTACACATGTGCACACACACACACATACCCACACACATAGCACATTTAAATTAAAGATATGTCTAATGGTGGCACATAGATCTGAGAAATAAATGGGAAAAAATGAAGAATAAAATTGATGACTTGGGTTTCTGTAGCACCCCAAGATAAAGCCTGAAGTATAAAACGTACTTGCCTAATGGGATGAGGTAGAAAGAACTTTAGATTTTAACGAGAAGAGCTAGATTTTAGTGGTTGCTTTTCTAGGTACTATCTGTGTGAGATTGGGCAAATCCCTTAACTGTCAAGAGCTTTGTATTTCTCACCTGTGAAATGGATATAATAGGGAGTCCTTGGAGGATCAAAAATAATGTAGTTACAACCTTTGGAAATTGCAAAGCATGGTACAGATTTCAGAGATTATAGAAGTAAGAGATTTCAAAAACGATTCAGAGATTTCAGAGATTATTTCAGAGATGAAATAAGTATGACAGAGATACTGTTTTCAGTTTGCACATGAAAAAAAAAAAAAAATGAGATGTGGAAAAAGGAATGTGTGGCCCGGCTAAAACCGGACCTGGGCTTTTGAGTCCAAATGCTGGCAGTATTGTGTGCTTGACTGTGCTGTTTCTAAACCAGAGTTGTGCATATTTCACAGGGCATAGCTGTAATAAATTAACCTAAACTGATTTCAAGGATTTTCAAACATTTAATTATTGAGATATCTTAATAAGAAATGATAATATTAACCAGATGATGTTGATGTTTGTTTTCAAATGCAGGTAATGAATTTGGGCATCCTGAATGGTTAGACTTCCCAAGAAAAGGAAATAATGAGAGCTACCATTATGCACGAAGGCAGTTTCATTTAACTGATGATGATCTTCTTCGCTATAAGTTCCTAAATAACTTTGACAGGGATATGAATAAATTGGAAGAAAGATGTGGTTGGCTTTCAGCTCCACAGGTAAGCTCTTTACTCTCAATGTTATGTTTTAGTCACCAGTGTTGTACATGCTTAGAATGGCAATTGACTTAAATCTATATGCAGATCCCTTAAACAGCACTTTATTATTCCATGCACAGTGCCCTGTGCCATACTTCAGGTTGTCAAAACATGTCACCAAAATCTCCCCAATAGATAACGAAAATCTTCAGCATAATTCCCTGCTTACTTTCCTGTTTAGCTTGTCGTTGTTGTTTAAATTTGGTAATTTTTATTTCAGTTGGTTAAAACTAATGACAAAAGCGCCACATGGAATCCATTTTGGAAACTGCTGTGGAAACATCTTAATTGTTTTGACTGTTTTTTCTTTATATAAATAATTATGCTGTCATAATGAAACTACTTTGACAACATGGAGATTTCTTTTTTCTTATTTTTCCTTCCCTTACTGGTCTCTAACTTGTCATTTCAATAAATGTCATTATACCTGCATGCTGTTTTGTATTTTTCATGAGGCTGACTCTCCTCTGGAATTAAAGTCTCAGTTTTTCAATAAGTTTTAGAAAATGTAATTAACAGGTGAAAATTTTATACAGGCTTTTTTTTTCCCACTTTGCAAAAATTAGTATATAGTATGTGTTACTTATAATCCATTTACTTTTTACTGGTGCCATTTGAAATTACTGTTGATGTGTTTTTACTTTGGTGTCTCTGATTTTTTTTTTTTTTTAATGGTTGAACAAAGGTACTTATACATTCGGGAAGACTGGCTACATGACACGAATGCCCTAATCGCATTTATTCATAGTGCTGTTTCCAGAAGAGAGAGCAAAATGATGCTCCTTTTCAATAGGAACAATGTTGAATACCAAAAGGCATGCTGTTTACTCTAGAGCCTTAGCTCACATTTCTAAATTACCAAGAGTAGTGCTGCTGACACGCATGGAAATAAGTCCTCTCAGAGCTGGGGCTGGAAGTGGGTAGGGTTGAAAAAGCAAAAGCTTCTCACTGCCTACCGTAAAATGTGATGTAGAAAATAAGAGAGCTTGTATATGTTGTAATTGGTTTTGAAACTCTCTTTCATTAGACCAAAAGAAAAAAAAATGTAGATTGTCAAGGCATTTTGGTTGCTTTTGAATCTGACAAAACCATGCAATACTATAAAGTTTTTAAGAAAAATTCAACTTCAAAAATCTGGATATAATAACAGTTACAGTATATTTTGAAAAATAATTTGATGTGCCTTCACTTATTAGTGTAGAGATTAAAACAAAAGTCCTAAAGAAAATTCACTTATAAGTAGTTCTAATATACTTACTCACACAGACACACACATAAGTGCTTTCTGTATAACAAGGTACTATGTTTTTACTTAAAACCTAATCCTCTGTGTTTTGTTTGAGGTTGGCAATTGGTTGGTGAGATTTGTGTACTCTTTAAGCAATGTTTGAAACTGCTGTTGGCCTTGATATGGCAAAATTTTGATATGGCAAAATTTCAACAGGTTCAAAAAATGTAACATGCTAGCCTTTCATTTTTGGCTTAATAACAAGGCTGTTGATAAAGACAAAAAAAAAACTTTTTATAAAGAATTTACTTATAGCAGCATCTGGCTACTATTTGCATATATTCTATGTGTTAATTCTTCCAGGCCCATGTGAGTGAAAAGCATGAAGACAATAAGATCATTGCTTTTGAGAGAGCTAGTCTTCTTTTCATCTTCAACTTTCATCCAAGCAAGAGCTATACTGATTACCGAGTTGGAACAACATTGCCAGGAAAATATCCTTTTTGTTGCCAGTGAACATGAGTGTCATTCAATTTTTATTACATCATAGAGTGTAAGAAAGATTAATGCTTATCTTGGTGACAGTAGCTCTCACTTTGTTCATCCGAAAACTGAAGGACTTGAAATAGTTAATGTATCTTTGCTCAGTTCAGTTACACTAAAGTAATCCTGCACTCCATTCTGGCTCTAAAAAGTATGATTATGAACGTTTTCTTAAGTAATATTTTAATTCAGTGTATAGTATAGGAGGTGATTGTTGTTTATTTTTATAAAATATTTTCTTTTTTTTTATTTTTACTTTACTTTACAGTACTGTATTGGTTTTGGCATATATTGACATGAATCCATCATATTTTCTAAGTTGCCTCTGAGAGTCATCGTCTTTTCCCCTCTCCATGGAATACGTGAGTAAATGGTAGTTGTAAAGATGGCCTCCTTCTCTTTTCTTTTTCCTGTCTTCTAAAATACAAGACATAGCTCACTTTTTGCGGGGAGTCTAAATTGATAAGAAATCAGGACATGAGAGATGTAAGCAAAGGAAATATCAGGGAGAATGTTTATATACTGTCTACATTCATTTACTCATCCATTCATTCATTTCACAGATGTTTTATGAGCAACTATTTATTGAACACCTGCATGCCAGCCCTGTGTGAGGTGCTGGAAACACAGGAATTTTCCTGGCAGATACAGTCACAGCCTTCATCGAGCTTTTAAACTAGTGAAGAAGACAAATATTAATCATTTGAAGTGTGATCCTTGTTACAAAATGAAACATGCATGTGTTTGAAAGAGTTTAGGACTTACCCAATCCATGGGAAAAAAAGCAACAGATGCAGGATGTAGTAATAACAACCCAGTGCAGATTTTTAAACAAGCAGGAGAAAGAATGTGTTCTTCCCCTGAAGCCCTGATAGTGATTAATGTCTGCCACAGGGGGAAGATGCCCGATGCCAGCATGATCTCTTATGAGCCAGGGTGTCTCTAGCTACAGTAAGAGAAATCCGCCTATTCAACTGGCTCAGGCAATAACGAAAAGTGCGTTTTGCCGAACAACAGAAGCCCCGAGGTCAGGTGACCCCAGCACTGTGACAGTATCATCAGGTTCCCTGGTCCACTGGCCTTCCCACTTCCAACTCTCAGGGTGCCAGCAGCGTCCAAAGGGTGTCACCTGGTAGAGTTGCAAGACAGCAAGCAGCCTTGGTTCCAAATGTCACCTTCAGACACAACAAAAGGCAAATAGATTTGTGTGGTTTTTAGGAACTAAGTCACTTTAGCAAATTTCCTTTGTATTCCATTGACCAGAATTCAGTCACTTATCCCCAGAGAAGTGTCTAGGGAGGAGAATACTTTCCTCATGAGTAGCTTAATCAGGAATTACCCCCTGAGTCTCCAGGAAGCGACCTCCTTGGGGAAGTGGTCCTCCAGACAGAATGTTTCTCTGGCCATAAGAAGGAAAAAGCCATGATGTTCGGTGAGTAGCAGGCTGGTGCTGCTCAGGGACCCTGGTGCTGCTCAGGGACACTGCAGGTGGTAAAAGATGTTCCCTGTTTTCTCTCCGCTCCTCCCCAATCACCCCATCCCCTAGGACATCAGAGCATGTAGGAGGGAAGGCTATTGCTGTGGCTAAATATGCCCCAGTTAACACAGAGACTGCTCAGATCATGGAAATCAGTGTCACGGAGTTGTCTGCCCTGAAGAAGAGCTGTACTGTTCAGGAGGCACCTGTTCTCACCATCTCCTTGAAGAAATACAAACAGCTGCTAGACATGTAGCAACTCATACATAAGCCTTCTCAGCGACAAACCGCTCAAGTATTAACCCCAGGCTAGATCCTGCTGTATCTAATGATGGCATATAACCAAACTGTAATTTTGATTATTATTAAACCAAAATGCACTTACAGAACACTTGGGATCTACTGCAGTGTTTGGCAGTTAAGCACCCTAAGTCGGAGAGAAGAGATTTGTAAACCCAAGCTAAGATATAAGGCACGATGCAGTACAGGAGATGGGGCAGGAGTGTTCCATGGGACAACAGAGGGGAAGTAAAAGAAAAAGAAATAAATGTGAGGGTGGGGGTGGAAAGAGAAACAGATTTAATAATTGATTGACTAATGAGATTTTTAAGCCTATATCACAGAGAAAGAGACAGAGATGATTCGTAGACCAGTGACTAGGAAAAGACCTTAAAGCCTGGACCTTAAGAAATGAATAAAATTATGGTAGAAAAAATTGAGGAAGGCCATTCCTGCTGTTGGAAATCATAGCCTAATGGACAATACAATAGATTAATTGGGAGAATGATGACCGAAAAAATACTTGGAGATTAAACTGAAAAGATAGATTGTGATCACATAATAGAAGGTTTGAATTCCCTTTTAACTAGTTTAGGGTGTGTGGTTTTTTTTTTTTTTTTTTTTAAGCACCAGCAGAAACCTGCTTGTCTCACATCCGTCCTCAATGAGACCCAAGTCTGGAAGCCTGCACTGTAAGATTCTTATGTTGATCTTTCCCCTGGCTCCAGACCGGGCAGGAGTTTCTTAGGGTTCTGCACGTGGGGACACACACAGGGGCCCCAGAAGAACCTCACTGCTGATCTGGGTATGAGTATATTTTATCTTGGAAGGTCTTCATGGAATCCACTGTACCATGAAACAAGTCAGTTGGTTCTCAAGTTCTCAAACTACTGGGAGGAGTCAAAGCCGATCCTTTGTGGAAAATCACATCAGGCTTACCCTGGGCTCTTAAGGACAATGAGCTTTCACTCACAGCAGCGGTGGAAACCTGCTTCTCTTCCTAAATGATGTCGTTTTTCTATCTGCTCTTGACTCAGTAGTGAGATGATCGATATTTCTCTCTAAAGTGGGTATCCCTTGATTTCTCAGATCTCAACTCTCTAAAGCATTTCCAGTGTCTTCTCATCCCTCTGACTCTGTGATCCCCGCAGGCCGGGAGCTGAGGTTCTCTGCCTGTCTGAGGGGAGAGCCAGGAAGGAAGTTGGCACAGGTCCCATCTTGAATGGTGGAGGCCAGCACCCCGGCAATTCCCTGTGTCTCCTGCCAGAGACACTGCATCAAGTATGAGCTAACAGCTAACGCACGCATTCCTCCCCGCCTCCTGACTTCTCACTAAGCGGCGGCACATTCTGCCTCATCTTTGTCCCCTACCTGTGTAGCTCTTGATGGCTGTGCAGCTTCCTCTGCACAAACATCACCTGTGTCCTATTGCTGAACACGGGTGGTTGCCAATATTTTGCTGTGATCGACAAGGTACTGGCATTTAACACTTGACAAATAAGTGCCTCTGGAAAACAGATTCTCAGAATGGGTGAATGCATTTGCAATTTTGATATTTTCCAGACTGCTATCCCTAGATGTTTTTTTCTTTTTTAATCAAATCACATTTTCATTAGCAAAATATGTGCTCTTAATTTCTAATTTTTTGTTTCTGATTTTATAGGTGAAAGATATTTCATAGTTGTTCACACACATCTACATGAGGTAGATCATCTTCTAGTATATTTGCATTTACTTTTTGAGGAACCGCTAGGTAATACTGGCATCAGGTTGACTGCGGATGAGAGATCAGACTACAGTCAAGAGGTTTATTCTCACACAGACCATATCTGAAAATGGTAGTTAAGGTTGGCATGAAGGCTGGAAGGTTATAAGGGTCTCAAGTATCTTCTTTCTCTTTCTCCCCCATCATGCTAAAATGTGGCTTCCATCTTAAAGGTGACTTATGACTCAAGATAGCTGCTGGAGCACCAGCCATCATGTCTACATTGCAGGCTGCAAGAAGGAAAAAGAAAATAGCCAGAGGCTGTGTGCCTCCTCTGTTTTAGAAGCTTCACAGAAGTTCCCATTGACACTTAGCTTCCATCTCAGCAATAACTCAGTAACGCAGCTGTAGCTGAAGGAAATTGGAACTGAGGGCATTGCCCAGGAATCAGTTAATAAGGGGGAAGAGGGCAACAGATATTGAGAGGCAATTGGCAGTTTCTATCACACATTGTCAATTTTACTTTTGGACTTTCACTTTTATTGAGTCCCACGAGCTCTTTATATATAAAGGAATCCTTGTCTACCATCAGAGTCACACGATTTTTCCCCTACTCTTCTCTCTTGACTGTAAGGTGTTTGTCATGTAGGTATGTTTTCTGTAGTTGAAGTTATCCCTGTTTCCTTTTTTTATGTCTTCTGGTTTTTAAGTCATCCTTAGAAAGGCCTCACTTGGAAGTCCCCCGTTTCTTCTAGTGCCTTTACAAGGGTCTCAGACCGAGACAGATTCAACTCAAGGTCAAAGCCTTCTGGAGCTGAGTTTCTTCTCTAAGTTGTGGGCAATGCAGTGGCTGCGGGCTCACTGACCCCTCAGCCACCTCTGGGCTTTAGAGCATCACTCAGGTCGTCTGACCTGCAACCATGGGACAGGATGGTGGCTCGAAGAGCACTGTGACCTGCAGGCCTCGCCACTGGGGCTCCTGGGTCAGGATGGCTGCAGAACAAGACTTGGCATGGGTGGGATCAAGGTGCTGTTTTAAAGATAGAAAGCTAAACAGCCAAGTCAGAAAGTTAATAAGGTTTATTAGCAGGAAAGACAAGAGAAGTAAAATAAGTATTCCCTTGTAAACCAGAAAGAGGGCATTTTAAGACATCTACAGTTCACTCCAGCCACCCTATTACCTCCTTCCAGTCTCTGGTGCAACTTACCACCAGGGGCAGAGCCAGGCATTCACAGGAGTCAAGGAAAGGCAAGCCCACGCTCAGCCTGGACATGGCAACCCTTATGGGACATCCCTCCATTATTCTGGTGGGTTGGCACATCTGGAAAGGAGCAATGTGAATAGGCTGCTACCTTAATAAGAGCATCATTTTACTGGCTTGAGACCATTTTTAAAAATTTCATACAGATACACACAATGAACTTACAACTTACTCTAAATTCTATTGAAAGCACTTTCTAAACTTCAACCCTAATATTGTAAAGAGCTCTGAATTGAAATAGTTGCCTGAGTTTTGGAGGATGAAAACACTGCCCTGCTCTCACTAGGGACAGAGATGTCCATGGATCACAGGGAAACGCCGCCTTCACTGGCTCCTTCTAGATGCAGTCAGACTCAGCCAAGGCCCCATGCGTACACTCTGGGAGGATGAAGTGAAATATTTGAAAGCAGAGGTGAAAACAATGCACGTGCTAAAACAGCACTTTTCAATACAGAGCTGCGGTTTCCTCCTCCTCACTCTCACCCAGGGAGGAGACGGGGCAGAAACAGGAGGAAACTGTCATCACTGTCTTGCCCACCTGGTTACAGAGGTCACTTTTGGCAAAACTAAAGTGGCACTAGTGGTAAAGAATCCATTTGCCAGTGCAGGAGATGTTAGATACAGGGTTTGATTCCTGGGTCGGGAAGATCCCCTGGAGAAGGAAACAGCAACCCACTCCAGTATTCTTGCCTGGAGAATCCCATGGCCAGAGGAGCCTGGGCGGCTACAGCCCACGGGGTCACAAAGAATTGGACACGACTTAGCAACTCAACAGCAACAACAAAAATTACATTAGGAAAATACATATATTTTTAACCTGGTAGACACAGTCTTTTTAAACTTAGGACTTTGTGGTTTCCAGGGGAGATTAGAGTCACAGTGAGTCTGCAGACGATGTTCCCAAGCCTTGCTGAGACCTGCCGGCTGTGGCACAGGTGGTTTAGGTCTGGTCCTCCTGTAGCTAAGAAAAGACTTGCAGAGTCATCAGATGATGTAGCTACCGTTAATGGGGAAAGGGCAGCAGGCGTGCCACCCACTCCCTGGAGAGATGCTACACACGCTTTCAAGAGGACTTTATAACCCTTGGGGAAAACTTAATAAACAAGGTTTGCTGACTGGAGGGCTAAAATATATCATAGCCAGTAAGCTGATTATTGTAGATGCCATTTGTCTGAGGTATATGCAAAGAATCTTTATGAAGGAGAAATGATGTCAAATGTGTCCCATGTTTGAAAAAGAAAAGAAAAAAGTAAAAGAATCATAAAGTTTGAACATCAAATTTTAATCTTGAACCTTTTCTCCAGTCTTCAAATTATTAACATGAAAAGGAATGATAAACTGCAAATTTATCATTACCCTATCGCCAAGTAACAAGCCCTTGTTACAAAGTCTCCATCTACTGTGCCCGAAAACCAACAGAAAACCCATACATTCTATTATCTAAGTGATCTATTAACAGATGAAATTTTAACCAACTTCATACCAGGAATCTATTAACAGAGGTACTTCAATCACATAGCTTAAAATATGGAGAAAAGACAGGTAAAAAAGTGATCTTATCTGGTAGTAGTCTTTTTACTTCTTAAAATTTTTATAAAATACACTAATTTCCCAAAATAAAGAATATTATGACACATTGGTGTCAGCTTACACAGATGAAAGCTGATGGCAGCTTTTTTTTTCTAGCTGAAGTTCATTTCACCAAAACTTTATATATTACATGAATATCCCAGTATTTTTTTAAAAAATTCAATACACAGGAACATAATGTACAGTGTCTTATAAAAAATGGTTAATTTAGGAATGATTTCATTTCAACCACATAATATATCTCTTTAAGACCATAAAACTGCTTGCAAGAAGACTCTCAGTCCATGTTTTGACTCCCTAGTTGCAATTCTTAAAGGTAAAAAATGAGAAGGGTTTTTGTTTTTGCTTTCTCATGAGAAAACTGTGGTCGCTGTCTCTGCCGCTGCCAGGCCCCCTCCCTGGCTCTGCTGTGAGGGGGGCCCTGGGCCAGGCTGTGCGGCTAGCTGGGGTGGGGGCGGCATGGCTGTCGCAGAAGGGCAGCAGGGATCGTGGGCTCAGCCCACGCGTGCCCAGCGGCCTGCAAGGGGCGCAGCCAGCGCCTCAGCCGCCCGGGGACAGCTGCGCTGGGGGTGACCTGGGCAGACGAGGGGCTGCCCGGCCCAGCCGCGCGGTCGCGGCGTTCCCTGTGGCCGCTGTGTGGGGTGCAGCCCCACCCGGGGGTGGGGGGCATGGAAAGAGCCCCACGAACGCTTGCGGCCCTCACAGGGCCCTCCTGCAGCACACACGGAGGCCGCCTGTGGTGACAGCATGGGGACATTCAGGGCCATCCGTGGACAGGGCGCAACTGCGATTCTTCAACGTCCAGCCACTGAGCCGAGCGCTTCTGTGATGCAACTAAACCTGTAGCCCCACGAACGCTTGCGGCCCTCACAGGGCCCTCCTGCAGCACACACGGAGGCCGCCTGTGGTGACAGCATGGGGACATTCAGGGCCATCCGTGGACAGGGCGCAACTGCGATTCTTCAACGTCCAGCCACTGAGCCGAGCGCTTCTGTGATGCAACTAAACCTGTTTCTGAATACATGCTCTCCAAGGGTTGTGCTTTATTCCCCCTTCTCCTAGGAAATCAGAGACCCTCACAATTAAAGTGAGCACTGGGTTCTGGGGTGACTCCAGCCCCAACCAGAAAGACAGGTGCCCACCTTGCCACCCGGGACTCCCTCAGTGCCCTGGGTTCACTCGCGGGCCCTAACTTCCCAGAGAGACGGCCAAGCGCAAGCGCCGGCCTCCCGGATCCAAAGAAGGGCGTGAGCCCGGGAGGGCGGGGCCAGCTCTGTACCCTCTGCGCCACCAGGGCAGCCCCGGGGCCATCTTCTGCACCTAGGGGGCACTGTTGCTCACAACAGGGGGTCACCCAGCCTCTCACTGGCTACTGTTTCATAAATTAATAACTTCTCAAAATCATAATGCAAAGAATTCATCTATTACAGGAAAAATTCAAGTTTAAAAAAGCAAATAAATTAGTTAAGCCTTGTAAACAGTTGTCCATCTCAGCTAGGTTCCTTTGTGGAGTGAATCAGACAGCTCAAGGCAGGTGGCAGGTGACCAAGGCAAGGGGCGACGTGCCCACGGGCCGCTGGAGGGCCGTGGAGACAGATGCGGTCCGGCCCGGCGGCCCCTCAGATGTTCTCCACGAAGCTCCCGGGGAAGAGCCCCGTCTTCCCATTCCGCTGCAGGGTGCCCTTGAACCAGCCGTCCTCCCGCTTCTTGTGCACGAACACGATGTCGCCCTCCTTGAGCTCCAGCTCTGCCTCGCTCTGCGGTGGGTAGGAGACCACCACCCGGTGCCTGCGGGAGGAAAACAGAGAGATGGTGGGTGACAGAGAGGAGGTGGGTGACAGAGACAGTGGGTGACAGAGAGGAGGCGCACAGACAGACAGATGATGGACATTCAGGCTCCAGAGCACAGAGGGAGAGATGGTACATGGGGGGAGAGAGAGTAAATGAAAGATGGACAGGGGAATAGATGATGGACGGGGGAACAGACAGATGATGAGGGCAGGAGGAGGGAAGGGGAGGATGATACATGAGGGAGGGAGGGGGAGGAGGGAGGCAGAGGCAGATGACAGAACGATGACAGTAGAATTTGGGGAGGGAGAGGGAAGGTGGGGGCTCAGTTACAGCTGCTCAGAGTGGGGCAAAGCCAGCGTGCATGCCTCAGATGTTGACAGAGCACAAATCTGCCTACGATGTTGGTAAAATGACCCAAATCGCTACCGTCCCCTGCTGAGTAGAGACCTGCTGCGAACAGCGCTTGGGCGTGCATACACGTCCACAAGTGACCAAGGACTGAGCTGGATAGGGCTGGACTCCAGGGAAGCTCTTCCTTACACACCCAGCTCTTCCCGGGGTAGCTTGTCCCAAGGTTCACACAAGGAGGGGGACTGGGGCCACCTGCTCAATCTGATCGCCACGGGTCTGACCTATGGTCCGCCTCTCTGAGCATTCTCAACTCAGGGGTCACTGGGAGAAGGTGTAATTATCATTTCAAGATTCCTGAAGCCTGGCTGGTTTAAGGTCAGCTACCCCCTGCTTCCAGGCTTGTTTCCTTCTGCAAAATCATGCTCAAGAGCCACGGAAGCCACGGGGAGGTGAGCCGTGTCTCACTCTGTGTGGTCTCTGTCCGCCTGTGTGGCCTGGAGCTTATGCTCAGAGCAGCTTTGCTTGAGCCTGCACAAATGATGACCTCGGGTGCCGAGGCAGGGTCCCAACAGGTGTGTGGCAGCCCCCACTCCACAGCCTCCGGGAAACCACCTAGGCTTCCAGGTGAGTCATCCCCCCGTGCACAGACGTGCAGGCCAGGTAAGAGAGGTCTCTTTCCAAAAGTCGGTGGCGATGTGGGCAGATACCTGAAAGGGGTCTCTCCCTACTCAAGCTTTCACAAGACTGCAGCTCAGGTGGACGTCCAGACACTAACCTCAAAAAATGCCCTAAGCCAGGCCCAGTCATGTACGCCATCTCCAAACTCCTAACTTCCAGAACTGTGAAACAATACATGTTCACAGTCAATTTAGGCCTCTGAGTTCTGGAGTAATGTCTTACACTTATAAATGTGGACACACCTCTCTCACTGGCTGATGCTAATCAGTGAGTATTAAGCTGTTCAAGTGGTTGAGTTTCTACGCTCATTTGGTTCTCAAAGTCAGAAGATGAACTTAGAGCCTCAACGGTGACCCCCTCCACTATCCTTGCCTGGGAAATCCCACGGACAGAGGAGCCTGGTGGGTACAGGCTACAGGGTTGCCAAGAGTTGGACACAACTTAGCAACTAAACGACGACAGAGCTGTAAACCAGCTCAGCTTCTGCTCTCATCTGGCACTTAAAGTCAGAAAGTGAACTTCTAGCCTCCCAGGACTCACTCTTAACAGCACACAGAGAATGTCGTGGCTGAAAAAATAGTCGTCGGAACGGGGTCTACACAACTGCCTCAACCTCAGGAAACCCATCGGAGCGCAGTCCTTCTGGAGGATCACTGGTTTTACCAGCCTCCAACCCATAAGGACCAGAATCCATTCACGCGAGGACGTGAACAAGAGCCTCCGGCTATGACTTGATCAATAAAGGCATCTCTGCAAAGGCCCAGTGGCCGCCTGGACCATTCCTGGGTGACTCTGGGCTCGGGAACCAAGTTGCCGTCCGGGCTGTGGAGCAGAAACGCAGCACAGAGGCTGCCTGGCTGTTCCTAAGAGAGGTTCTGGGAAACCAGAGACAGGACAGGCTGCGAGCAAGCCTGCAGGTGGCCGGGGAGGCCGGCCTCTTGTGAGAAGTGGGCCTGGGGCTTATGTTTGAGCCTCCGTCTCCTCATCTTTGCACTAGGATGGCCGTGACACACAGGTGTTACCAGATGATGTGGCGACAGCAGTGGTATGACACACTCAGCACTTGTCTGTCACAGAGTTCACACCTTGAGTGCCAGTTCCCACCCCGACCGTGCATCTCAGGCAAGGGCGGGCGGGCGCCTGGTGCTTCCAGGAGGTATGACCTGGAGGACAGCAGCCTGACCACACGCCTGACAAACTCTAGAACGACAGAGCCAGGGTTCTGGAAGCCCTTCTCTGACAGCTTGCAAAGCAGGATGAACGAGTCCATTGTGGGCTACTCTGGAGGAAGGGATCCAGATGAGAAGGTGTCTCAGCTCCGATGCCAACAGGCTGAAGAGCCTGTGAAAAGCTGCCATCTGGGGCACGTTAACATTTGAGCAAAGCTCCATAATTACAGAAAGAAGCACACAAGTAATTCATCATATTCAGAGCCAATCTCTGATTAAACATATCGCCCCTGGTCCTCTGTGAGCTGCCTTAAAGGTGAAATGGAACAAAAGCAGTTCTCTTGAAAAAAGTGACTAGATTAACATTTGCATTTTAGAAAATGCACTAAACCAACTCTGTCAAACATTTTCTGAGCTAGAACTGCTGCTGAGCTAAGACCACAATCTTCCTGCTGAGTCACCAGGGGAGAGGGTTTTCAGGGCTGAGTGATGAGCCTCCTGGGCTGAGTGGAACGAGAACCATGACCTTGGAAAATAGGGAGACCACTGGCTGCAGCAGAGACTCTGCTCAGATCCCGGCCCTGGCTCGAAGAGCGGTGTGCACACAGATTCCCAACAGGGACGCTCAAGACCAACGCTGGGCACAGCGGGCCACCATCTCAGGCACGGAGAAGCTTTGCCAAGTCCATATTCGCTGACCCCAGGCAACGTGAGTGCAGCCACAGAGCCCAACACCCGTTGCTCCAGCCACGCCCCCTCGAGTGTTCTGAGCAGGGATTCTGGGGCATCCCGTCCCTCAGGGGCCATACTTCTCTCCCACACCCGCCATGGACCCGGGGTCCACCTTCCACGTCTGCACCCCAGCCTCACCACTCTGCCCCCTCCCACCTGAGCAAATAACCTGCCTGTCCTTCCAGCCTCCAGTCTCTTCCTGTCCCCACTGCATTCTGCACATGATCAACATACTAACTTTCTTAACTGCCAGCTCTATTTGCGGCTATTTCTCACTTAGTCTTCCTTACAGCTTCCCAACTCCTCAGAGCAAGGTTACTCCCCAGTCTGGAATGTGAAGCGCTCAATGGCCTCAATCTCTCTGCAGCTACAGCTAATGGTTATCCCTGTGAATGTGTGCACACACCTGTGCACCGGGACACAGCCCCCTGGTATGGCCTCTGCCCCCAACCTCAGGTCTTGGCTCACAGGGTCCCCTGGGGGCTCCCTTGGACAAACCCGGAGCCCACCCAAGTCCAACAGGCTCTCAAAGTCTTGCTCCATCTGCCCCGTGACTGAAGGAAACTTCATCCCTGACCAGATTCCAGAAGCCCTCTGCATGGCCCTTAGCACAGTACACACAGCCATCCTTCCTAAGAACGTCCAATGACAAAAGGAAAGGTTTAATTGTATAGCAAAATGATTTTTGCATACGTACAACGTTCCTCAAAAAGGAATGAAATTCTGGCAGAAGTTACAACATGGATGAACCTTCAAAATATTATGCTAAGTGAAATCAGTCACACACAATTCCACCTATGAGGTGTGGAGACTAGTCAGACCCAGAGAGAACGAGAAGGGGGTTTGTCAGGAATTGGGGAAGGCGGGAATGGGAAGTGAGTGTTTAACGGGGTGACGAAAAAGCTCTAGAAATGGATGGCAGTGATGGTTATACAACAATGTGAATGTACTTAATGCTACTGAACTGTATACCTGAAAAAAAAAGGCACATTTTATGGACATTTTACCACAATTTTAAAAAAAGATAAATGAATTTAAAAATAAGTGAAGGGACTTCCCTGGTGGTCCAGTGGCTAAGGTGCCCCACTCCCAGTGCAGGAGCCTGGCCAGGGTTTAACCCCTGGTTAGGGAAGCGGATCCCACAGGTCACAGCTAGGAATTCTCACGCTGCAAGGAAGACCCGGTGCAGCCAGACAAATACACATTTTAAAAAATTAATGGAAAGCTGAAAGAAAGAAGAAAGGGAAGGAGAAAGACAGGGAAGGAGCAAGGAAGGAAGGAAAACCATCCAAAGCTACGTGGCTCCTGGTTGTTGGGATGTGCCTCCTGCTCTTTTCGGACAAAGCCTGGGGGTCACAGGGGGCACGGAGGGCGGCTCACAGACCCGGCCGCGAGGGCCTCAGCCTCTCGTGCAACCCTGAGATCTGGGGGACGCTGACCAGGGTGGAATGCAACAAAGAGACACCTGCTGGGCGAAGCAGCTCCACGGACACTCCCAGGCAGTCTTTCCGCTCCAGGCTCAGGCACTCTGGCCTCTGCTTAGGTGGGCACTCGTAGGCTTCCATGAGCACAAATTTCCCACTTCCTCACTTTGGTCTTTCTCATGTTTTCTGCAGTTCACGTCTTTTTGTTTCTAATCTCTCCGGATCTCGCCCAGATCGAGTCCCCAGCTCTGGGAGGCAGGGTGCCTGCTGTCCTGTCCGGGTGGCTGACCTCTACTACGGTATGGCACCAGCAAAGCCAAACTTGCCTGCTTGTAATTTGCTTGAAGTCTGAGTGACTTAGGCTCACCGCTTCACCCAGCGGGTTCACTGTCACAGCCTCGGATTAATCACTCTGTGTAAGCCCAGCTGTCTTTCTATAAATCTATCTCTGTCCAGTTTGTATGTTTTCTGGTATGGTCCCTGATCAAGGGTCAGAGGTCCTTTTCCAGTTTAGCAGATGGGCTTATAGGTACGTGGTTATCAGTTTATATCCTAAAGTTAAAAATATACGGAGATGACTTGCTGTGTCTCTTTTATTTGTAATTTCTTTCTTTTTTTTTTTTTTTTTGAACATAGACTGGCGATTCATTTCTTACATGATAGTATACATATTTCAATGCTATTCTCCCAAATCATCCCACCCTCTCCCTCTCCCTCTCCTTCTCCCTCAGAGTCCAAAAGTCCGCTCTACACATCTGTATCTCTTTTGTTGTCTTGCATACAGGGTCCTCATTACCATCTTTCTAAATTCCATATATATGTGTTAGTATACTGTATTGGTGTTTTTCTTTCTGGCTTACTTCACTCTGTATAATTGGTTCCAGTTTCATCCATCTTATTAGAACTGATTCAAATGTATTCTTTTTAATGGCTGAGTAATACTCCATTGTGTATATATACCACAGCTTTCTTATCCATTCATCCGCTGATGGACATCTAGGTTGTTTCCATGTCCTGGCTATTATAAACAGTGCTGCAATGAACATTGGGGTACATGTGTCTCTTTCTATTCTGGTTTCCTCGGTGTGTATGCCCAGCAGTGGGATTGCTGGGTCATAAGGCAGTTCTATTTGCAATTTCTTAAGGAATCTCCACACTGTTTTCCATAGTGGCTGTACTAGTTTGTAATTTCTTTTTGTAGGAAAAAAAACTGTCACATGTACTTTATTTGCCATCTGTTCTGAAATATTTTATTTCTCCTCTCTTTTTGCCATTTCCTAATTATTTTTCCTCAGTCCTTCCAAAATAGAGCCTGCAATATCTGCTTTATTACCTCCACCGTCATCGATCCTATCCCGCCCCCAGAATACAGCATTTCTTGCTTGTTTTCCTCAGTCTCTCTCACAAACACAAAAGATTCCTTCTGCTCCTCAGAGAACAGGCTCAGTTGGCACCAGATCTGCCAACACACCTCCAGGCGCCTCCCTCCCTCTCATAGCGTGAGATGTAAGCAGAGCTGCCCTATCTCCCACTGGAGGTTTACAGGGCAGGGTCCCACCTCGAGAGGAAAGTTGTTCCTGTTGTCACTCTCATTGAATCCTATCTCATACTAGCCTGATATTAGACATTAAAAATATTTCTGTGGAACTCTAGAAGGAAAAATTCTACCAGGAGAGTCTCACGCTCTCGCACTTTGCGGGGGCAGGAGTCGTGACATTTAGGCTCTGGTGAACTGAGGACGCTAACATCCTGAAATGCTTCCTAAATTAGACTGATGTGGAAGCTAACCTTCCCTGCATTTTTGGCATGAAGTGCTTTTTCTTAGGTTGAACTTTTTTAAATTCCAAAAGAGGTAATCCCTAAAATACATCCTTGGAAGTTTTCGAGTAACCAAAAAATTTCCTTCCCAGTGGATAACAGGGTAATAGACTGTTTTCCTACGCTACTTGCTTCCACACATTTTTCCTATTGTGTCTATAGTCAGGCAGACCTAAGAAGCTGAGTTAGACACATACCATCACTGTCACTGTAGGACGGCAAAAAGGCTGTGAGAAGCTGCTAAGGCTGGCTATTAGATTCAATATTCCACTGAGCACGTGGATTATAAAAACATAAATGCGGGGCAGAAATTCTCTCCAAAGACCACATTCCCACTTGTAAAAATGGAAATGCTTCCATAAAATACCAGGCAGAGGATCCCAGCATGCCCTGCCCACGTGATCAGCAGTAAACCCTCCTGCTCCTTGTCTGGAGGGGCAGCCGCCTGCGGCCCCTCCTGTTGAGATGCTCTGGACTGTGGGAGCCTTCTGTAAGCAAGGCGACCTACTGTGAGCAAGGCGCCCCTCTGTGAGCAAGGCTGGGGTGCAAAAGCTTGGAGACTAGCACACCTGGCCTCTGGAAAGGGCCAGCGCTGGGGGCAGGGGGCAGGGAGAGGTGGTGGCGCTGGCCAGAGCCTAGCGGGGGTGGCGGGGTGTCTGGTACAGGGAAGCAGCCCCCCAGACAGACTCAGGGACACCACCAATGACAGGGGAGCGGGCAGGCTCAGCTCGCAGAGGGACTTGCACTCAGCATCAGGGGGCGAGACTGCCTCTGTGGCCCAGAGAGAGTAAATGAGTCACTGGACTGGGTGCAGGAGCAGAGGCGCCCTCCCTGGAGAGCCAAGAGACACCACAGGAAAAAGCAAGACTCTTGGAATGAAGGGGGACGTGAACTCGGGGCGAAACCTCAAAGCTTTACTGAGAGCCCCGTGGATGAGGGGAAAGACAGAATGGTTGCACGGGTGAGGCAGAAACACTTTAATGTCTCATTTCAAAACTGGTTTTAGGAGGGTCAGAGCTACACAGAATTATCTCATGCCCCCATAAAAGTACACAGTGAATGGTGTACTTTGTATTTAAGGCACATAGATTGTTTGATTAGTTCTTTCCCGAGTTACTTCTGGGTAATAAAGTAAGCCCCCCAAACTGTCTGAGTGCAGGCAGGCCTCAGGTTTCAGTGGGTATTTCATCTGAAATACAGAGTTCAGGTGGATTTAAGTCATTGTAAAGTATAACACTTTACAGTAAGATCCTGAATCATTAACAGAAAATATTGCCCCAAAGGCGACACTTCCACAGATGAGAAACATGCTCTGTGTGAGACGCAGGGACACGGGGACTCCAGCCTGCAGAGACAGATGGCACCTCTGCCGGCAAATGCTTACACACGCATGCTGACGTTATGGGAAAACAGTCCTCTAGTTTCAGAGTGCTGCACGCCATCTTCCAGGCAGCAGACCATGCTGTGCTTTTAATTCATATAATCTGAGCAGGTTTTTGTTTTTTGCTCTTGGATCGGCTTTTTTTTCCTAGCACGTTTCTGTTTTTTTAAGTAGATTTTCTTTCCTAACACGCTCCGAGAGCCCCAGCAGCGAAAGAGACAGGACAGCTCCCATTTGTAAAGGTGACTCGAGGCCACAGTCACTGAACAGGGCTCACTGTTCTGAGGGTAACGGAGCCCCGTCAGCGGGTCAACAGGGGTCGGGCCAGGAGAACTCTGCCACACTCTGGCTCAGGAAGGAGCTGAAGAGAACTCTGGGGGACAGCACACTCCAGGAGCCCTACAACTAGCAGGCAGTGGTGTTCATAAACCTTCGCTAAAAAGGGCTGAAGATGAAAGGAGGGTGGCTGGCCGGCCGTGAACGAGGAGCCGGGAGAAGGAAGGGACCAGGGCTGCCGTGACCACTGCCCCAGAGAGGAGAGCTCTGGAGACATGATGAGAAGGGGTGAGGATGTAGTGGGGGCCGCAGAGATGGAGCGCATCACCCAAGGGGGACAGGAGCCAGCGCCGGCTGTCACCGCGGACCCCAGGGAGGAGCTGGAGATGCCGCGGGTGCCACACACCTGCCGGCTCCCAGCGCCCACGACGAGAACCCACCTCTCGCACACGGCAGGCCGCACCTCACTGGCTGTGGGACCCAGGGATGAGCAGGGTTGCCGGGGGGGTGGCGCCACTGGGGCCGAGTCCAGGGAGCAGGCCCTGCGCTGGGGGCCGGGGGCCACGGCGTCCCCATCGCAGGGCCCAGGGCAGGCGCAGGGGGGGCCCGGGGGCCCGCAGGACAGCTCGGCCCCCAGCTCAGCATCCAGCGTGGGTGAGGCCGGCGGTGATCCCCGCGGCTTGCGCTTGGTGGAGGCCCCGGACAGCAGCTTCAACAGCCCCTTTTTCTCTTTCTAAGAAAAAAAAAAAAGTGCGTGGGTTGGAGACATGGTTCTGTTGGTAGAGTTTCAAGTTCAGATTTGAGCTTTCCAAGGGACCTCTGAGGGTGTCTGGGACTCCTGGTCCGGCTCCTGGGGCTGTGCACTCAATGCCCTTCACCTCTCTGCACAATCCCCACCCACCTGCGCATCTTCCCTGGTTCTGGACACTCAAGTGCTCAGCACCAACCTCCATGGAGGTGGGATGAGCAGATAAAAAGGATGGGAAACCAAAATCCCACCAACTCACTTCCCAGGCTTGGTGAAGGCAAAGTAGACACTGCAGGACAAAATGGAAATTTCAGACAATAGCTTTAATTTCGGGAAATTCTGCCTGTTCTATACTCAACTAACATAAACCCACTTGCATTTTAGTATCTTACTCCACAGCCATAGACCTGCAGCTTATCCCTTATAGGGGATGATGTCTTGATCAGGGTGAAGGGCTAAGTCATATTCACTCATCACTATGTTGATGAAATTTAACAAACCGATAACAGAAGTCAAACCATAGCTGTTGTGCAAATACTTCTTTAATTAAAAAAACAAAGTTGTGTCCAACTCTTTACGACCCCATGGACTATAGCCAGGCTCCTCTGTCCATGGGATTCTCCAAGCAAGAATACTGGAGTGGGTTGCCATTACCTACTCCAGGGGATAGTCCCCACCCAGGGATCAAATCTACGTCTCCTATATTTCAGGCAGATTCTTTACCAAAAACAACTACAAAATTAAAAAAAAAAAAAAAAAGCCCATCAGTATAATGAAAACATTTTACGTCTCTTTTTGCAAGCAAGTGTATAAATGAGAATTACTCCCGTCCATCTCAGGCCATAGAAGCCACCTCGTGGGTCTTGGTCTCCTGGGGTCTTTTCCTTTTGGTCTTGCTCTGCTAGGAAACCAGATCTAGGGCTGGCTCTTCTCTGGCCCAGACCCCAAGTGTCAATATTCTTTTGATGCCCAAAGTAATAACAGCCATCATTTTAAATTGCTTTACTAATGTTTCAACTGTGTCATCAAGCCCTCTGACTGAAAACGTGGTCCGAAAATACAATAGTTGAGAGAAATAACCCTTTAGAATGCTCCCTAGGCAAACTGGGACTATTAAGACCCACTAACAGGGAAGGAGAACTGTAAGCAGCCCTCAAGGAGAGAGAACACCGAGGAATTCTTCCTGAATACCGACTTAGTTCAAACTCAGTCAAATATCCCTTGGGCGCGGTGGCGGGGGTGGGGGGATCCATAATAACAGAGTTCAGTGAGAGACAGTCTGGCAGAAGGAAATAAAGGTAAGCATTTATCAGATGATCAATCATCCCAGGCGGTCTGCACCACGGGCCCCATTTACCTAGCGTGGCCCACAGCACTGCTAACCTGCAGGACAGGGATTCTCCCCATAAAGGTCATTATAGGACACTGAGCAGAGGTCCCCGAGCTACATATTAGGCCCTTGAGTGAAGGAATGAAGTCGCACAGTCGTGTCCGACTCTTTGCGACCCCATGGACTGTAGCCTACCAGGCTCCTCTGTCCATGGGATTTTCCAGGGAATAGTACTGGAGTGGATTGCCATTGCCTTCTCCAGGGATCTTCCCGACCCAGGGATCGAACCCGGGTCTCCCGCATTGTAGACAGACGCTTTACCGTCTGAGCCCCCAGGGAAGTCCTCAGGCCCTGATGAGTCATCTATCTATACAGGAGTGTGCTTACGTCAATCCCAATCTGCCTCTCGCCCTCTTACCTCCTGTTAACCATGTCTGTTTTCTACATCTGCGACTCTACTCTGCTTTGTAAATAAGTTTGCTTGCGCCCTTTGTCTTTTTATATCCCACACATACCCAGGGAAGTCCTCAGGCCCTGATGAGTCATCTATCTATACAGGAGTGTGCTTACGTCAATCCCAATCTGCCTCTCGCCCTCTTACCTCCTGTTAACCATGTCTGTTTTCTACATCTGCGACTCTACTCTGCTTTGTAAATAAGTTTGCTTGCGCCCTTTGTCTTTTTATATCCCACACATAAGCAATATTATATGGTATTTGTCTCTCTGTGTCCGCCGTCCTTCACGCAGTGTGACAGTCTCCGGGTCCATCCACGTTGCTGCAAACGGCATCACTTTGCTCTTCCTTATGACTGTGTACCTGTTCCACACCTCCTTGACCCACTCCTATGCTGACGGATTCTGAGGCTGTTTCCACATCTTGGCTGCTGTAAATACTGCTGCTGTGAGCAATGCGGGGCACGCATCTTTCTGAATTATGGTTTCCTCTGGGTATATGCCCAGAAATGGGATTGCTGGGTCACATGGTTACTCTATTTTTCAGTTTTTAAGGATCCTCCACACTGTTCTCTGCACTAGTCATATTTACATTCCCATTACAGTGTATAAGGGTTCCCTTTTCTTCACATCCACTCCAGCCTTCTCATTTGTAGACTTTTTGATGACGGCCATTCTGACCAGTGTGAAGTGATATTAATACTTCATTGTAGTTCTGATTTGTATTTCTCTAATGATTAGTGAGAACTGATTTTAAAAGTTACAAGAAAATATATGCATGGCCTGAAATTCAGGAGGAAATCCTGAAGCTTCAAGAGCAGTGGGTGGGCTCTCCAGAAAGAAGCTCCAAGCACACACTGTAAATCACCCCAGCAGGTGAAGGTGCAGAAGCACCCGATGATGAAGGCACTTGGGTGATGCCCCAGGAAGTGACAGAAAGGCCTCCACAAAAAGATCAGGAGAAGGGCCCCCAAGAAGAACACACCATGGCTGTGGCAAGTCAAGATGCTGAAGGCCAGAATGAACCTAAACTTACAAAAATGTAAATGGCCAAAAAAAGTGGAGGTGCGGTGTGTGCTGCTTAAAGTTTTGTTGGGAACAAGAAAGAATGGGTCTGGTGCCTGGGGTGGATGGTGGTCCTCAGACGCAGGAAGAGTCCCCTTCAGACTAGACAGGAAGAACAGACCTTGGTAGGAGGGAAACGGGGGAGCAGCTGGGATTCAGAGATGAAACCACTCCTCCCGACAGGCTGATCCACCCCAGCGGACTGAGGAAATTAACAGCTGGAACACAACTGGTCTCTGACAGATCCTGGTGACCCTGGGGCCAACGTCAACTCAACATGCCAAAGAAAGGAATGCGTAGTCCTCATTTTCATAGACGACCACAACAGTGCTTGCAGACCGCCTGGGAAATCCTAAAACAGGGTATCTGATGAAAGGCTGACTCGGAAAAGGAAGCGGGACCAAGGAAGTCTCCTACACGAGATGTGGGCTAACAGGTTACAGCAGAAATGGTGAGGCGACTGGGGGACCGTTTGGATGGGAGAATGAGAGACAGCTGGATCTCCTCCAGGCATCCGCCAAGCTCTCGCCGAGTGTCCTGGCAAGAGGATGGAGTGATGGGGGTGACGTGACGCTCCTTGCACTAATCACGGGTCACTGAGTTTACAGCCATTGGGACAATCTCTTTAATGAACTGGGAACATTAAATGAGGTGGCAGATTTAGAAAGGGAAATTAGAAACCTGTGACGTGAAGAATATGGGGAGGAAAAACCCTCAAGAGTGAAGCCTTTAAGAAAAGATGATCACATAGAAAGGAGACCATCATTTTCTATGCAGTCCCTCAAAGCACAGTGTGAGGGTTTGAAGTCACAGGGAGACAGGTGTGTGCTGAGGGAACTTTCCAGGAGTTAGAGCTGCCTGAAGACAGTGTTGACGCTCTGCAATAGGACACAGGGACCACAGGGCATCCTAGCAGAGACCAGCGGCCACTTGTCGGGAGGGGGACTGAGCCGGGCAAACAGGTCACTGCTCTCTGCTTCTGGTGTCATCTCCCTCTGGCCCTGATCTTCCTTCCTCCCTTATAAGGAGATCCCTTTGCTTATTATATTGAGCTCACTCAGCTAATCCACTCGTCTTTAAACCTTTAATTGAATCACATCTGTAAGACCCCTGCTGCAACATAAGGAAATGTATTCTCAAATGTCAGGGATCAGGACATGGACCTCCTTGGGGGCCATTATTCTCCCTAGCACAGGCATCCTGCAGATTGTATGCATCTTCCTTCGGAGGCCTGGGCTCCAGAGCCGGATTCTCTGAGACAATGGCCTCTGATGCCTTATCCTGGAACCTTCAGATCTAAGCTGTAAAGTAAGTTTACTTTCTGAAGATCCTGGCAGGGTTGACCACATAAGCTTGAGTACAAGTTTAATGTAGTTAATCATAAACATTGAGCTGATACCAATCTTTTGCAAAAGTACTCATGTTAACTCAACAATTAAATATTAACTTTTTAGTAGGCTACGTTTATTTCCTTATAAAGCCCTGCTCACAGGCTGCCTGGCCATTTAAACAGAGCGGCGTACATGAGCATGGCAGCAGGTGTGATCCCACAGCTTCCACAGCTGGCAAGTGGTCTGGGGGGCACGCATGCGCACAGAGTGGGAGTCCCGCCTGCAGCATGACTGCCAGAGTCTGCTGCATGCTCCTCTTTCTGTGCGTGTTTAACCACCACACGCGCCTCTGTCTATAACCCAGCCGCAGGTCAGCCTTTCAAACATAGCTTCCCACTTGCAATTTCTTTGAAATTCAGGCCCAAAGGATCTTTTTTTATAAAAAAGATCGAATTAGAAATTAATTTCCCCCTATATCTCAAGTCAAGAGAAAAACTATCCACATCCACAAAGATTATAATCAAATACAGTGCAGGAACAATGAATCCACAAGCAACACTTTGGATCAACAGTTCCAACTCCTTCATATCCTAAGTGCATTTCTGCAGAACAGTTAACCAGAAGCAAAGCTCATTCACTGGGAGAAGTTCAGGGCTGCGAGGGGGTAGGGGAGTGAGCGGCTAGGGGACAAGCCCCAGAGCTGAACGGAACCCCACCTCCCTGCACCGCAAGCGGGTCAGCAGCCGCCGGGGCTCACCTTGCCGTCCTTGTCTGGCCTGGCTGCCGAGCCGCTGTCAGGAGAGGTGGGTGTCCCTGGGAGCAGGGTCACAGGGCGGCCGCTGGGCTCGGGCTCCAGGGAGGCGGCAGGGATGCTCGCTGGGGCTGTGGCGCAGGCCAGGGGGCCTCCGACCCGGCCCAGGCCGCTGGCAGCCGCGTGGCCAGGGGGGCCCAGTGGGGCAGGGGGCTGTGGCGATGCCAGGGGGTGGTGGGACTGCCCCGGGGTGCTCTGAACCTGGATGGGTGTCACGGCCGCCGTGGGACGCTCCTGGCTGTGCGCCGAGACTGGACAAGGGAAGAGAGGAGGAGAGCGTGAGCTGGATCCTCGCTGCTCACTGAGCCCTGTGCGTGTCAGTGATGAGAAACCATGCGGTTTAGACGCTCTGACCCTCAAGGGGCCCCCGGACATCATCCCCTCCCTGATCCCAGGTCAGCGCCCCACTCTGTCCCATGACAGTGTCTGCTGCCATGCCTGCCGAGCGACTGCAGGGCGACAACACCCAGGGGCGCAGGAGGCCCCCAGGCTCTGGCCGAGGCGCCGCCCCCCACACACCCAGCTGGGCAGAGCAGCCTAGCCCCAGTGTTGCTTCCTAGTCTCCCTTTTCTCGGAACCTACCTTCCTCCTCTGGATTTTCGGATAGAGCTGCACATGTTTTCTCTATCACTGTTAACCAAAACGCCTGGGAGGTTTTAAACGCTTTAGGAAGAAGAAAGCTACTTAAGGTCTGACTGTGTCTGAAATAGAGCGGTGACTAATCATCCCAGCACCCAGACGGCAGTCCACGGGCTGTGCCTCCGCAGCAGTGGGACCCCAGATTGCTGGTCTCAACCACAGGAGTCACATTGTCAAGTACCATCGACATTCTCAGGACCCACGTGGTAATAATTTCTTTCAGACCCGTGGTCTGGAGACCAGGCTTGGATTCACAACCTGGGCAAGTGAAGCCAAATGAAGCCGATGTAAAGTGATGGTGCTGAGGCTGTACTGGCCCCCGCTTCCTGTTAGTCTTTGTTTTCTTCCACCTCCCTCCGTCAGACTGTCCTAAAGTCCCACCTTGCTCCATCAGACTGTCCTGAAGTTCCACCTTGCTCTGTCAGACTGTCCTGAAGTTCTACCTTCCTCTGTCACACTGTCCTGAAGTTCCACCTTGCTGTCAGACTGCCTTAAAGTTCCACCTTCCTCTGTCACACTGTCTTAAAGCTCCACCTTGCTCTCTCAGACTGCCTTAAAGTCCCACCATCCTCAGACTGTCTCCACATCCTCGCAGCCTCTGGTGCACAAGGTCCGAGACTGCTCAGGCCCCTCTCCCGGGGCCCCAGCCCAGCGCCCACCTGTCCTTGCAGCGCTCCGGGCCTGGTTGACAGTCATCTGTCCGGACACGTGCAGCAGGACCTTAGCCTGGGGGCTCGTCTGGACGTGAGCGGCCGACACCACGGCTGTGGGGACCCCGGGACCGCCAGCCACGCCGTTCCCCGGGGGCTTCTGGGCAGGCCCGCCTGCAGGGGGAGGGTGTGCCGGGACCCCCCCGCGACTCGCCGGGCCAGTTGTCAGCATGGGGACTTTGCCTTGGGAAGCACTGGTCACGGCCCTGCTGAGACAGAAACCCAGTCAGTCAGCAAGAGGCAGAGAGGACGACCGATGCCAAAGAAAATGGTGCAGAGCTTCAAGACGTAACCCTGTAGAATGCAGTTATCTGACCGAGGGTAGGAACAACACACCCAAGGAACAGCGGCCCCGAGGCAGAGAAAGCTGTGGAAACCGCTTCTGAGGGGAGAGAGGTCGCACAGCACTGTGCAGGTGACACAGCTCCTCGGCTTGGTGCCCCTCTGGAGGTAACTCTCCCCCGGGCTTCCAGGGCCTGCACACTTCCTCTCCGGCCTGTCAGAGCGACGTCTAGGCTGTCAGCTGGGCTCACGTACGCCTTCTCTGTGCCTGCTCCGTGTACACGCACGAGTGCACGCACATACTCTTGTCATGTCCCTCTGGCTCCCTCCACCCTACCTCCCGCTCACCTGCATTTCAATGCCGTCATCCCGAGCAGCCTGGCCTTAGGCCCAGGACCTCGGGACGCTCCTCTATTTCAGGTGGATTTCCTCTATGGCCCTTGATTACAACACACGATGGGGAGTTTTCTCAGTCAGCTCCCAATGAAAGGCTCCTGACTCAGTACAAGCTTCCTGACAGCAGGGCCGCGTGCAGGGCATGTTTCCCACCCTTCCTGCATGCGCAGTTACAGGGCACAGCTGGCCCTCAACAAATATTTACCGGCTGAATTTCGTTAAATTAGGTTCAGTGTAGCTTTATACAACATGCTTTTTAATATTCTAAATTCATTTAAACAACAGTTCTATAGATAGTAACTTTCTACCAAGCAGAAGGCTTCATTAACTCAAACCTCATTATTTACCACGAGGAATAACAGAGAATTTTCCATCAGGAAGCCTCTCTCCAGAGACTTTTGATAGTTTGTATTTGAGTCTTAGGAAAATGTTTTCTTCAGAAAGTCGACATGTGGTTGTTGCTTGGTTTATCTCCCTTAGTTATTGTGGTTTTTGTTTGTTTGTTTTATCCCACCAGGGAAGACAGAGCTACCGTCTTCTGGGCTGTGAATGTAGATTTTAGCATATACCAACAAGAAGGTTTACACTGATGAAAAATCTGCAAGTCTAATTGGAGATGGTGCTCTGTCGCCATCTGCAATGACAGTGATCTTCACTGGATTAGGCTGCCAGCCAGCCTGAGGATTGAGACCGACATCTGACAGCATGTCAGTTCATTCAGCCACTTATTCAAAATCAGGGGCTTTGAGAAATGATTTAACACAATTAAGTTGGACCATTTATTAAGAGCCCAGTGGCCAAAACCCGGGGTTTTCTCAGCACTGACCCCATCATAGGTCATTACAATCATTCCCGAGCAAGCTTCCTCAGTGCCCAGAACGGGGACTATATTTAAATACAGTGGACAGAGCATATCAACACATCCCAAGTGCTTGCCTCCTACTATCCTAGAACAGGTTTCTCAGCCTCGGTGACATTTGGGGCCAGACAGCTCCCCTCTGTGAAGGCTGTGCCATGCCCTGCAGGGTGGCGTATGCATCCCTGGTTTCTACACACTGGTGGCGGGTAGCACCTGCTCCCTCATCGTGACGATCAGAAGCATGTCCAGACACTGCAAAAATCCCCTGCGGAGCAAAACTGCCCTCCCCTGAGAAGGGTGAGGGACTCATGTCACGTTAAAGGAGTGTCAGTTCTGATTGCATTATAAAAAGGAATTGTGAGAATTCAGACATAATCACTAAGCTATTGGAATACACACCTGGCTTTCAGCACCTCGTCACCGGGTGACCTCAAATTGTTTAGCCTCTCCACCTCAACCTGCTCACCTGTTGAGTGGGGATCATAACAGCACACACGCCAGGGAGCTGTTGAGGACCTGGCGTTAACGGGCAGAGCAGAGAGCTCTGCGTGCCAACACCACATAACCAAGAGGATCAATAACATCACTTGTGTTTATGTTAAACAGCACTAATTTCCTAGCAGAGAAATACTAAAAACAGTGTAGTAGAGTCTCCTCACATGAGACTTAAAAGCAAATAATTTAAAACCAGCACCTGTATTGGGAGAAACTTACAATTTCACGTGTGAAGAGTAACCTAAAATCTTGAGAATTATTAGAAGGGACTTTGGCAAATACAGGCAGGGACCTCTAAAATGCCGGCTGTGTAACACACAACTGTAACCTGAGAAGGGAACTGTGGATAGGCTGGAAATCATGGGAAAGGACAAAGCTTCTGTGTTCAGGGCTCAGCAAGCCACTTGCTCAGAGCCATACCTCGTGAGGGGGGCCACGTAATTGCCAGGAAAAACCCCAATCTTGCTGGTGTGCATGGACGTCCCCTTGAACCAGCCATCCTGGCAGCGCTCGAACACGAGAAGCATCTCTCCCTTCCTCAGCTCCAGCTCGTCCTCTTTCCGGGGAGTGTAAGGATAAATGGCAACGTACCTAGAAGAGGAAAAAACATCTGACTTCAAGGTGAGTAACAGACATGCCACATGATGTGCAGAACTCTTCTCTGGCATGAAGCCATTAATGTTTTGTACAAAAGTAAACAGAAAGTAGAATCCTTTAATCTGCAGGCAGCCTCGATCACTGTCCACTGAATGGCAGCCATCCACTCTGAAAAGGCAGAAGCCACCTGACTCAGAACCTCCCACCTGGCCCTCCTGGTGCAAAGGTGATGATCCCGCCAAACGGTACTCGTGGGTGTGGAGGAATTGATGCCACCCCTCAGCGTGCACACCTGCAGCAGGGCATCAGACGCCCACTGGGAAACTGGGCCTGCAGATGGCCCTGGTGAGAGACCTGGGAAGCAGCCTTGTTGAGGACATGTGGTCCAAAATCCCGCTGGGAAGCTCGGCACACAGCCTCCCCGCGCACACTGAACCAGCAACGGGTGGCACCTCCGTCCATGGGTTCAGTCGGGGTGGACACTGAACTTCGGAGTCAGAGGCAAAGCAAGTCCAGATCATGGACAGAGCCCAACAGCCCATCTGCGCAGGTGACAGCCACCGACACAGGGAGAGTGGCGGCAACGTGAACAGGCACCAAGTGTTTCCTGGGTCAGTGTGCATGGAGGGGCCTCCGCCCGCAGGCTGCACTGAGCCACGAGCAGAATGAATGGAGTAACCCGACTCTGGACACTCACTGCGGGCACCACTGCACCTCCTCTAGGTCTGACCTGTGCGGGGCCCTCCCTGTCCCCTCGCACCCTTACTTGGGGATGAAGGTGGGAACGAAGCCCAGGTAGCACTTGCAGAGGAAGGCCAAGAAGGCCCAGCCTTAGAGCACGAGTTTCCTAATCACAAACACAGTTGGCACCAGTCTGGCACCAGCTCCCCCTAGAAAGCTGTTCTCTGCCTCTCTATTTGGGTTCAGTCCAGGGGCAGAAAGGACCCCCGCACTTACACGCTGGGGCGGGGCTGTGGCCGCGGGTGTGTGGTCTGGTCAGTGGGTCCAGCTGCGGGCCTGGGGCCCATCCCGGCAGCAGCAGCTACAGCAGTGCCCGTGGGGGTGGCCGCCTGGAGAGGGGGCGGAGGGAGAGGAGGATTCAGAGTCTGGAGAAAGAAAGAAAAAGAAGGAACAGATGACTTATTTACATCTCTTCCAGTAAGTGGAAGGGAAAAGGAATCAGAAACCCATTAAAAAAAAAGACATCAGTGGAATCTACACAGAGTCGCAGCTATAGACTATACCCAGGCCTCCTTTTAAAAGACTCCTCTCTATTCTCCTTCAAGGTCTCAGAGCCACAGAAACCCTTCTAGCGAACAGGTAAGTAATCACAACTGGGAGGAGGGAAAGAAAAAAAATTACAAGATTGCACGCAATTTCAAGATTAATGGCACTTCTAAGCACAAACTAGGATCAGGATCCAAATGCCTTCCAAGGGGCAGGTCTGACAGCACAGGGCTTGCTGGGGATGAATCTGTGACTGTTTCTGCAACCTGAAACTTCAGCATAGTAGCAGACAATCCAGCTGCACTGTACACCATGCCCACAGAAGAAAATCTCGGATGTAACGCCCAAGAAGAAAATCTCCTCGGACATCTGGGCTTCTCAAACCACAAGCAACAGTGAGCCACAATCGCAGGGCCACGCGTGCTGCTTCTGTGTACTCCTTTCTTGTTAGCTCTGCCGGCTTTTTAAGCTCAGGACTATCAAGGCTGGTAATCTTTAACAAGTACACCACAAGCAGCTGCCGGTCCCTCTAGGGCTCTGCCCATAGGACTCCACACCTTTTCAGAATCAATGGAGCGCCTACTACTTTCTAATCTACACAGCCCAGATCATTCTTTAGGGTCTGGATACTGAGTAAACAGGCACACACAGACTTGCTTGAACCCTCACCTCGCCCAGATGCCCCAAATCTCTGAACCACTCAGTATAAAACTGCATCAAAGGAGAAACAAGGAGGCTGAAGACTGCAACTTGGGCAGGGAACGTGCTGTCTCCATGTCAAAATAACAGAAGAAAAACCCCATGGTTTCTGAACACGGAGAACACGGACGGGTTTCTGTCGTCTGGGAAAAAAAATCTGACACTTCATCAGCAGTTACTTCATCTGCCTGTCAAGCTACACGGTCCCAGAAACCCTGCAGGAGAGAAGAACCTCAAATTTCTAGATGCACACTGCAACCGTGGCGCACATTATGTTCCATTTCCCCACAATGGAGACTTTCCCCACGCTGCGGCCCAGGCAGGACAGACTCGCTGACAGCGCTCCCCAGGCAGGCAAGGCCAGGTGGACAGTCGCAGCAGGCTGCGCTGTGACTCCAGGTGGGCACACCCGGGGCCTGGAGCCCTCATGACCCTTAACCAGGAAAACGCTGAGCTCCTGAGCGGCTGGTCTCAGGACCAAGTGGGAGAAACAAAGCTAAGCCCGGTAGGAGACTTAGCGCACGTGACCCAGGTGGGCCCGGCTGGGCCACCGCACACGGCAGCACGGGAGCGCCTGAGGTCACCACTGAGCCGTCTCCTCTGTGTCTCTCCAGGCCCCACCTCACAGCTGTGTAGGCGCAGGTGACAAGTGGACAAAGGAACTCAGGCCACCCACCCCTGGAAGGACTCCGAGTCAAGGGCCACTCGGCTTGGAGAATTCCCCTGGCAAAGGGAAGAGAGGGAACCTGCACCTTCATGTCAGCAGAGCCTGTATTCACTGGCTCTAGACAAAAGAAGGCAGAAAAAGAGAAGGAAATCTACAGGCCTGATAAAACCATAGGCCACATTATGTTAACAAATGTGAGAAAAGCTCACGAGAGTCGGACCATAAAGAAAGCTGAGTGCAGAAGAACCGATGTTTTCCAACTGTGGTGCTGAAGAAGACTCTTGAGAGTCCCTTTGACTGCAAGGAGATCAAACCAGACAATCCCCAAGGAAGTCAACCCCTGAATATTCATTGGAAGAACTGACGCTGAAGCTCCAATACTTTGGCCACCAGATGTGAGGCGCTGACTCACTGGAAAAGACCCTGCTAGTGGGAAAGACTGAAGGCAGGAGAAGAAGGTGACAGACAATGAGATGGTTGGATGGCACCATCAACTCAGTGGACATGAATTTGAGCAAACTGTGGGGGATGGTGAAGGACAGGGCAGCCTGGCGTGCTGCAGTCCATGGGGTCACAGAGCTGGACACGACTGAGTGACTGAGCTGAAGAAAAGGTCATCTCCTATAGTCAGTAAGTACAGAAAGCAAATGTTTGGTGTATATGAATTTTATAAAGCATAAGTTAGACTCACTTGACATCTGGTATACCCCAGTACTGGGCTGCGTATCTTCAGGAGAACATGCATGTGTGTGTGTGTGAGTATGTTGGAGGATAAACATCCCAACTGGGTTCCCCGACGTGGCCGTCCCGTGAGGCTGGTCAGATGCTCTTGTGATCGGTGCATGTCCAGGGCTGGGCTGGCCAACAGGCCCCACGGGTGCTGGTGAACAGCCCACACTGAAAGACCCTGGGGACAAAGATGCCTGGGAGGAGCCTGCTGTGAGCCGTCCTGTGGGAACCGCAGCCTCCCCCTCGCTGGGGCCTTCTGCAGCTGGCCTGCTTCCACTGAGTGCTGCAGAAGGGCTGAGGCTCGGGAGGCCGTGGCTGGGCCTCTGAGATGGACACAGGGGACTGGCCGTGGCCTCGTGGTCGCTGAGATGAGGTCCTGCTTGTGCTTCTGCAGATTCAGACCCTCTGCTACCGGCACTGGTGTTTGGAGACCATGAAGATGTTCCCTAAAGTCAGGGCTCAGGGGTCAGCCGATGGGGGACGGTCAGGTCCGCCACATCCAGACTGTGTTCCCGACCCACTGATCTTGGGACAAGGAGGCAGCCTGGGGCTGGTGGCAGAAATGCCGTGCAGACTTCAGTCCCCGCTCAGCCCCTGCAGGCCGCCCTCAGTTTCCAAGAACAAAGCATCCTGTCCAGGTGGCTGGCTCTAGGCTACCGTCGGGCCATGAGACAGTGAGCGAGAGTTCAAGGCCGTGCTGTGGGCCCCTCTTAGCTGGTGCCCCCTCCTGCCTCCCCTTCCTGCAACCAGCCCCAGCGGGCCACATCAGCCAGGGGACAGTGAGGGAGAATCCAAGGCCGTGCTGTGCGCGCCCCCCTCACTGGCGCCCCCTGCCCTCTCCCCTTCCCGTGACCAGTGCTGAGATGCCCAGGCGCTGAGCCCACAAGGTCTTAACCATGGGTGAGGGCTACGGGCCGCTGACCAGGAAAGCGCTCTGCTTGGGGCTTGGGCTTCTGGCTGTAAACGATCCGTCCTCTCTTTCTTTAATTAGCTTTTTTATTGGAGGATAGTTGATTTACGACGTTGCGTCAGTTTCTTCCCCACAGCAGTGCTTCAGCCTTACACAGACACATACCCACTCTCTTCCAGGCTACCTTAAGGGTCCATTGGCTTCCCAACTGCCCTTTATGTGTGCACCCCCCTCTACTTCTGAGGTAGAAAGTGACCGCCAGCCTAAGACTCTGGGCATTTCTGGGTCCTCTGAGCAAAGACCATTAAACACCCTCCAATTCCATCCTTCCTAAACGTCTGATTCCAATGAATCCACTTTCAACCTCTGTCAACACTCTGCTTGTGCTGTGAACTCAGCTGCTCGGCCAGCAGAGGGATGGTGGCTGGTCATCCCCTCGGGGAGTCCAGTCACTAATTCCTGCAGCATCAATCCCTTGTACACAGCAGTGTGTGTGCAACGGAGTATCTTGCCTTTTTTAAATGATGAGTTGGAAGTAGAAAAATGGAAGAACTGCTACTAGTGATTAAAAAAACACAGGCATCAGGAGTCAGTCAGGTTAAGAAGATGGGGAGTGAGCCAGTGGATACCCAGTAGAATTAAGCCAGTTAGTCGTAGGCACAGCTATGAAAAAAGGAAAAAAATTAAAGTACTTAAAATGCTAGAAACAGATGCTTGGAAGATGGTGTCTGAAGGGGAGGCGTAATTAAGGATCTGGTAATTAGGAAGGTTAATTAGTTCTCTCTGGGAATGGACCTCCTCTCACAGCTGTGGATACATGGCTCCATCTCTGACACATGAGGAGAGGGGTGCAGGCGTGCTCCCCGGCTTGCAGAAACGATGCACGCGGCCACGTGCTGTCCACGGAGCTCTCAGCAACACGGCTCTGGCGCCCAGGAGGGGAGGCTCGGGGGCAGGCTCTGGTGTTTAAGATCCACGCGGCCGTGCAGCCACGCGCCGCCTCCCTGTCCCCACGCTGCCGGTGCCCAGCTCTGCACAGGAGGCGCAGATGCTCAGTGTGGTCTTTGGCAATGAGAAAACCTGCTGTGCTTCCGCTGCCCTCAGGACAGTCTGACACAGATCAGCAGACGCTGGGCCCCGAGAGGCCGAGCCCTGCTCTGTGGCCCCCGTGAAGCTGGTTCATGTCCTGCCAATTCCAAAGATGCCACCTCTGCCTCTCCAACTGCCAAGCGTGATGGTCCCACCCCTACATCCAGGACCCTGCCCGGACCCTCTGGACCCTCCACCACGGGCCACAGTGGCCAGGTACATCTTGGCTCTTCTGAGAAGCTGACATTATTTACTTTGAGGTACACACACACACAGATACACACACGGTTTAGTTGTGCTTACACACGGTTAGAATGCAATCGGACTTCAAGTTCGCCACAGCTACCCTGTGACATCTTGTGACTATAACCTTCTGGCTGGCCCCGGGGGTCACCCTCCCTCGTTTCACAAGTTCCACTGCTGGTGTGCAGAGGACACAGGAGCAAGATCTGCACCCTCCTCCCCACAGAACCGGGCAGAGGAAAACTCGCCCTGCTGTGAAGAGTGGATGTGTGAATTACATGGAATACCATGTGTTGCTTCCAATGTTAGATATTTAACATTTTAACTATTACATGTGAGATAATTAGGACAACATGCTCACAATTTCATTTTGCATAAACAGTTTTACCTTGTGAAACAGTGCTGGAAACATTGCTCGCTCCCCAGTCCAGCCATGGCCTCAGCACCTAAAACCCACCCCAGGGAAAGGGCGGCTTCCTTCCCATCACGCCACCTGTTCTTGCTGTGACTGCACCCTAGGTTTTGGGAAGATCTCACACTTTACACAGGACACTCGCCAGGCTGATGGAAGATTCAGAGGGCACCTGTTATGAAGATTTTCCCATGTAAACCTAACACATTAAATCCAGCACTTCTGCTTGCCGACTCTGGGCTCTGAGAGCCAGGCGTCTCCTGGGACAACAGGCCGTGGGGCTGCTTATAATTAGTTTTCCATTAAGCGGAAGTGGCAGGGACACAACATTAATAAATCCTTGTGCTGAACATTCAGGCTCTCTGATACGATCCTGAGATGAAGTGGCTGAGTGTCAATTAATTTTGTGGGTTCGTGTTCTCTTGTGATCGGTGCCCAGGATGTCCTAGTGTGCACCCAGCTAAGAGTAACTGGCCATTCCCTCGTCGTAAAATAATCAGCCCACAAGGGCTGAAGCACAGCCAGGTCTATATCTTTTCTGCTAATTAATTTTTCTATGGTCAGAAAAATCAGCCATTTTCCCCTTAACAAATCAAGTTAGAATTTTGCCACATGAAAAGGTCATTTGGAAATGGAAATTCCAACAGTGTGTGAATGTCCTGGGGTGGGTGGGAAGGAAGGAAGGATGGACAGACAGGGTCTTCTCTGGGGATGAGAGGGCAGGGGACTGGGAAACTTGATTCTAGGTGAAACACTCAGGGCCAATGGCACCTCAGGGAAACCACCTTTCCATAAAAGCTACCTGACTCCCCCTTCTTCCCAGAGGAACCAATGCAACTTCTCCCACCCTACACAGTTGTTGTGTCAAGGAAGCTGTAATTGTTCCAGAAACATTAACAAAAAACAGCTTGAATGCTAACTGGAACTTACTAACTTCTATTTAAATACAGGAACATGCTTACTTAGCTCTACGGAAAGCTTGCAAAGGTCTACACTAGTCTCTAGTGTATTAGTGTCCACTAGCTAGATACTAATCCTGCATTTATTTATAGCCCAACTTACTNCTAACTGGAACTTACTAACTTCTATTTAAATACAGGAACATGCTTACTTAGCTCTACGGAAAGCTTGCAAAGGTCTGCACTAGTCTCTAGTGTATTAGTGTCCACTAGCTAGATACTAATCCTGCATTCACTTATAGCCCACCTTACTTCAAAGTCAGCTTTCAACTATTCATAAAAGGTATCAACATATGATAAGTAAAAGGAAAATGAGGCAAAAGGAAAAGAGGAAGATACGAGTAGATGGAGCCAACAACAAGCCGTGAGGTCCCGGCCTGGGGAGGATGCAAGTCTGGCCTTCGGGCTTCCATCTTCACAACATATACAAAGTCCACAACCTGAACACAAACCAGCCCCTGGGAAGCCTCGCCATCCCTGTGCAGAGAACAGAGAGGACCCTAACGATGAGCCAGACCCCAGACTCCGGGCAAAGCGGTGGGCACAGCTGCCACCACGCTGACAGAGGGTGATGGGCAGCTGCCACAGACCCCCACCAGGCCCCAGGCGGTGCCATCTCCCCAGGGCAGACAGGATGCCCTTCATCTTATAGGAGGGGACACAGAGGCCCAAGGAGGCTGAGTGACCTCTCAGCTGCATCATTCATGCACCCTTGGGCTGGTTCCCTGCCCCAGGCCTGACCCCGCTGCTGACCACAGCTTCCCTGGGCAGGGCATCACAGCCAGCAGTGACTCTGTGGGGCGGGCAGAGGGAGGTGGGCATGGTCCCCCTGGGAGAGGGGCATCAGGACCCCCACTGCTGGCCACAGCTTCCCCCGGGGCATCACAGCCAGGAGGGATTCTGTGAGGCGGGCAGAGGGAGGTGGGNGACCACAGCTTCCCTGGGCAGGGCATCACAGCCAGCAGTGACTCTGTGGGGCGGGCAGAGGGAGGTGGGCATGGTCCCCCTGGGAGAGGGGCATCAGGACCCCCACTGCTGGCCACAGCTTCCCCCGGGGCATCACAGCCAGGAGGGATTCTGTGAGGCGGGCAGAGGGAGGTGGGCGGGGTCCCCCAGGAGAGGGGCATCAGGACCCCCACTGCTGGCCACAGCGTCCCTCGGGGCATCACAGCCAGGAGGGACTCTGTGAGGCAGGTGGAGGGTGATTCCCCCTGGGAGAGGGGAGTCAGGACCCCACTGCTGGCCACAGCATTCCCCGGGGCATCACAGCCAGGAGGGACTCTGTGGGGTGGGCAGAGGACGGTGGGCGGGGTCCCCCTGGGAGAGGGGAGTCAGGACCCCACTGCTGGCCACAGCTTCCCTAGGCAGCACAGACTTCCCGTGGGGACCCGTAATTAAAATGCAGCTGCCCAGATGTGCCACGGATTGCAGGCAACTGTTTACAAAACCCTTCAGGGAACGATGCCAAACCAAACTCTCTGTGTCCAAAGGTGTCTTATCCAGAACACTACCTGAGATGAATTCAATCGGAAGAAACTGAGTTATTCAGGTCCCCTCGTGCCTGTGCTGAGCTACAGGATCGATTCCCCCCCTGCTGCACCCCAGCGTGACTGCAGACAGCTGGAAGAGCGTGCCTCCTGCCCAGATGGGCCATCCTTCTTCCGCTATTAAAGGTGGAAGGAAGGTGACTGCCTGCGGCGACCCTGCTCTCCAGCAAACAGTGTCACACCAAAACTGCTGGGCTTTGGGTACCAAGAACTTAATCCTAAACCTAGTGTCCTCAGTCCCAACAATTAGGAAGAAGATGCTCAAGGCAAAGACAGGGGACCTGGAGGAACTTTCAGTTCCCGGGACAAGGCGCTGCCCAGGTGGGGAAACCAGCGCATGGCTGCCCTTCACAGGTAAGTCTGTGCTGCTGGAATTCACACCCTCTTAAAGCGTTACGGCGGCCCGTACCTGAGAGGGTGCGCTGCAGGAGAGCCCGGCCAGCTCGCCGATGCGCGCCGCGGCCGCGGGGTTGCTGGAGCTGATGAGGACCGGGGGGCTGATCTCCATGGAGTGGCGCTGCTGGGCGGCCTGCGACGCCTTGCTGGCCATGCTCAGCGAGGTGAATGAGTGCCGCTTCTTGGTGTTTTTCTTGCCGTCTGGCTGTTTGGGGGCCGTGCTGCTCGGGGTGGTGGCCAGGGCGCCCTCCCCAGCCGCGACCCCTGGCCCGGGGGGCTGGTCCCACTCGATCAGCTGCTTGGCTGCTGAGTTAAACTGCAAAGCGACAAGAGAGACGAGGTCACACGACAGGGACTCTCGACACACCTGTGTCTAAAGCGGAGTGTCAGTCTTTCAAAGTCTGCATCTGTGAGTACACGCCTTTCCCATGCGCAGCGTCTTGTCTCAGTATGGGGACCGCACTGTTCCTACATCACAAACAGGTGCTAAACCGAGAGGAAGTAATTCCAACCTAACACCAACAAGGTTGAGAACATATCCCCCGCTCAAGAATCTTCAGAATATCTAATTGCTCTTTTCACTTAATGACAGCTTATTGTATCTAGTCCTGGGTTGTATACATAAACATGTCTTCCATGATTGGCTGTCTTTTTAAAAATTTTTTATTGAAGGATAACTGTTTTACAGAATTTTGTTGTTTTCTGTCAAACCTCAACATGAATCAGCCATAGATATGGTAACAAAGATTTATTTCAGCCTCCAGAGGAAATGCAGAGAACGGTGAGCAGCAGGCTGTGTGGTTAGCCTGATGACTCCGGTCTTAGCTCTGCTCGGCTGCTTCCGGGCAGTGACCGTGGCTGTGAGCATGTGCACACTTCCAAGGGAACTCACTTCCCGCCTCCCTGCCCTGTGCAGGGGCTGTCTCTTATACACATCTAGATGTGTATAAGAGACAGGTGGAGGGTGGCTGGCGGGGTCTCCCTGGGAGAGGGGCATCAGGACCCCAATGCTGGCCACAGCGTCCCCCGGGGCATCCCAGCCAGCAGAGACTGTGGGGTGGGCAAAGGGCGGTGGGCAGGGTCCCCCTAGGAGAGGGGAGTCAGGACCCCGCTGGTGGCCACAGCGTCCCCTGGGGCATCACAGCCAGGAGGGACTCTGAGGCAGGTGGAAGGTGGGTCCCCCTGGGAGAGGGGCGTCAGGACCCCACTGCTGGCCACAGTGTCCCCTGGGGCATCACAGCCAGGAGGGATTCTGTGAGGCGGGTGGAGGGTGGGTCCCCTTGGGAGAGGGGAGTCAGTGATCTCCTCTCTCCTCATTGCCCTCACACTGGAAGAAAGAGTCTGAACATGTAACAGGGTTGTGTCCTGGACAAGACAGGCTCCTTCCCCACAGTTCACCTGCCAGCTCAGGAGGCGCAATCCTTAGAGCCTTGCTTTCTGCTTCCCAGGGTCGCGTGCCTTGTCCCTGCTCTTTCAGTTTTCTCCCCTCGGGGTTCCTCTTTGTATCAGCCTTCCAGGACTGCTCTGCTCCTCCTATCTGTTCCCCCGTTAGGGTGTCCCCCCCATCAGATTGTGTCTGCAGGCTGCGGGGTTGTGGGCAGAATCACTCATCTGAGAGCCCCCAGGCACCGCGGCCACACAGACCAACAGGAGACCAGGGACCCAGAGTGGAATTGAGATCAGAGCCAAAAAATCCCTGCTCTGGGGACCAAGGCACCACCCAGCCTGGGGAGTCCAGCCTCCGCAGTCCCTGGATAAACCAGCCCACCTAGAAACCGGACAGAAGTAAAGGGGAATGAGCCTGCAGAGAATCAGCCTGAACTTTAATGAGCACTGAAAGAGCTTCACAGGGCTCTTTCTGTAGCCTCAGGCCACCCACCTCCACTGCTAAAATAAAGTGCCGCTGCAGGCCTGAGCCTATGCAATTTTTTGCTGAAATTAACAGAGACAGAGGTGAAAGATAGAGACCTCCGCCACGTTCAATAAGTGTCAGCAGGGTGGAGGGGCCGGGCCAGCAAGCAGGGATGGGGGAGTGGAGGGGAGGGCTATACTCACTGCCAGGGCGGCTGGGTAAGGGGCCTCCGCCGGGAACGTGAATGAGGGGCCGGTGGTCACGGGGCTGCTGGGGGGTGGGGTCACAATCAAGCCAGTGGTACTTATGTGAACCTGCCAAGGAAACAGCAGTGAATACAAGGAAGACACCTAATGAAACAGACAAGACCAGCCAACCTTGGGAAGCCAAATCACAATGAAACACACAAAACCTGGAGAGTCTGTTACTGGGGCAAGGTAGAGTCCTGTGCAGGTTATTGAGCCCAAACGTGTGGTGGGCGTCATGTGCGTCAGACGCCAAGGAGCCACTGGATAAACACTGGTCTCGACATCTCATGGGTAGGATCCCATGGCCACTGCCTCACATGGGTGTGGCCCGGACCTGTCTGGCACACGAAGAGCCGGCCCATCAGCACCTCCCCAAGGATCCAGTTCAGGGGGGCTCTCTGGATGCTCACCTGTCCGCCAGCACACTGAATCTGTGTACACACGAAGAAGGCACATCGTGCCGTCTTCAGGATCACATCTCAGGACCTGCCCCTTCCCGTGGGGACCCGTAATTAAAATGCAGCTGCCCAGATGTGCCGCGGATTGCAGGCAACTGTTTACAAAACCCTTCAGGGAACGATGCCAAACCAAACTCCCTGTGTCCAAAGGTGTCTTATCCAGAACACTACCTGAGATGAATTCAATCGGAAGAAACTGAGTTATTCAGGTCCCCTCGTGCCTGTGCTGAGCTACAGGATCGATTCCCCCCCTGCTGCACCCCAGCGTGACTGCAGACAGCTGGAAGAGCGTGCCTCCTGCCCAGATGGGCCATCCTTCTTCCGCTATTAAAGGTGGAAGGAAGGTGACTGCCTGCGGCGACCCTGCTCTCCAGCAAACAGTGTCACACCAAAACTGCTGGGCTTTGGGTACCAAGAACTTAATCCTAAACCTAGTGTCCTCAGTCCCAACAATTAGGAAGAAGATGCTCAAGGCAAAGACAGGGGACCTGGAGGAACTTTCAGTTCCCGGGACAAGGCGCTGCCCAGGTGGGGAAACCAGCGCATGGCTGCCCTTCACAGGTAAGTCTGTGCTGCTGGAATTCACACCCTCTTAAAGCGTTACGGCGGCCCGTACCTGAGAGGGTGCGCTGCAGGAGAGCCCGGCCAGCTCGCCGATGCGCGCCGCGGCCGCGGGGTTGCTGGAGCTGATGAGGACCGGGGGGCTGATCTCCATGGAGTGGCGCTGCTGGGCGGCCTGCGACGCCTTGCTGGCCATGCTCAGCGAGGTGAATGAGTGCCGCTTCTTGGTGTTTTTCTTGCCGTCTGGCTGTTTGGGGGCCGTGCTGCTCGGGGTGGTGGCCAGGGCGCCCTCCCCAGCCGCGACCCCTGGCCCGGGGGGCTGGTCCCACTCGATCAGCTGCTTGGCTGCTGAGTTAAACTGCAAAGCGACAAGAGAGACGAGGTCACACGACAGGGACTCTCGACACACCTGTGTCTAAAGCGGAGTGTCAGTCTTTCAAAGTCTGCATCTGTGAGTACACGCCTTTCCCATGCGCAGCGTCTTGTCTCAATATGGGGACCGCACTGTTCCTACATCACAAACAGGTGCTAAACCGAGAGGAAGTAATTCCAACCTAACACCAACAAGGTTGAGAACATATCCCCCGCTCAAGAATCTTCAGAATATCTAATTGCTCTTTTCACTTAATGACAGCTTATTGTATCTAGTCCTGGGTTGTATACATAAACATGCCTTCCATGATTGGCTGTCTTTTTAAAAATTTTTTATTGAAGGATAACTGTTTTACAGAATTTTGTTGTTTTCTGTCAAACCTCAACATGAATCAGCCATAGATATGGTAACAAAGATTTATTTCAGCCTCCAGAGGAAATGCAGAGAACGGTGAGCAGCAGGCTGTGTGGTTAGCCTGATGACTCCGGTCTTAGCTCTGCTCGGCTGCTTCCGGGCAGTGACCGTGGCTGTGAGCATGTGCACACTTCCAAGGGAACTCACTTCCCGCCTCCCTGCCCTGTGCAGGGGCCTCCCAGAAACATCAGTAGAAACTCCTGATTACCAAAGTTCTGTCACATGCCCATTACTTTCCTGAGCTTACATTTGGAATTATAACAAGCTAAAACCTGAAACCCAAGTCCTGTTGACTGGTGAACTGGCCTGTTTGAAAAGCTGCCTGAGTGCAAAGCCAGGGCAAAGCTGCCCACGGGGCTGGGAACGCCAGCAAGAGAGGGAAAACACAGGCAGCCTGTGCTCCCTGAGGGCAGAAACAATACTTCCAGAAACCTCCATGACAGCCAGCTGCACCCAGACAGTGCAGTAACGGGAAACACTGAGTGCAGAACAATCTCTTAACCAACATGCAGACGACAAGTAAACTCCTCGGATGCGAAAGCTGCTCAGTCGTGCCCAACCCTCTGCGAGCCCACGGACTGCAGCCCACCAGGCTCCTCTGTCCATGGGAGGGGCAAGAACGCTCCACGTAAGAATACTGGAGTGGGTTGCCGTTCCCTTCTCCAGCGGAGCTTCCCAAACCAGCGACTGAACCCTGGTCTCCCGCATTGCAGGCAGATTCTCCACCGTCTGAGCCACCAGGGAAGGCCAACTGCTCAGGGGGAACCTGGGAATCCAGAGGACAGTGGACACGTCCCATTCCAGCACTCTGCAGACACCTCCTTCCGTCCCCCTTCCAAATGCAGTGTCACATCTTAACAGGCTAAGGCTGTCTCCCACCTATGGTTGAGGATGTCCTCCTAGAAGGATGGGAATCCTGTCGGTGATGTTCAAGCACTCACTCTTGCTCTGGCAGCAGCAGCTTGGGAGGCACGGTGACCGAGCCCTGAAACCCTTGCTCCCTGGGGACTCACTCAAAACCTAGTCTGACAGTTTTTCTAGCACGAGCTCATCCCTCCTTCAAGGCAAGGGTTCTTTCCACGTGGTAACTTTCAAGACTTGTGGGGAGTAGTGCTCGGTAATGCCCAAATGCTGGGGGGGCGGGATGGATCACAACACCACTGTGCTGGGGATGGGGGCTGTGCTGCTAGGAAGGGGCAGCCGTATTCCAGCACCATCATGGCATGTGGCCAAGGGACCCAAGATTCATGTTGCCCTCTACAGCCATACCACCCCGAAAACACCCGATCTCATCTCATGCTGCTGCCTCCATCCTTCTTACCCCAAACCCATCACCCAGTGAGACGGAAGACCGCTCTGCAATGCTAGAGCTCAGGGGTCCGGGCACACCTCCTTCCATGGTGAGCTAATCAGACAGGAAAGCAAGGAACACACACACACTCACACACACGGTTTCGTTGTACACTCACACACACACACGGTTTTGTTGTGCACACACACACACGGTTCCGTTGTGCTTACACACTGTTGGAATGCAATCTGATTTCAAGTTGGCCACAGGCTGTATGTGGCCTTTGCTGACCTGACTGCCCTGTGACATCTTAGGAGCTAAAACCTCTCAGGCAGCCCCAGGGGTCAGCGATCTCCCAGAGGAAGTCTGTCTGAACTTCTGTGCGGCTTTCTCTGCACAGCCTTCTGGCCACAATCCGTGTTCATGAACACACTCCCCACCCTCAGTACACCTGTTCTGTGCCCTAGAACACCCTCCTCCAGCCCTGGGTGTGGACCAGCTGCCAAGGGTGGACACGAGGGGAAACGCAGCACCCTGGAGTGGACAGCAGGGACGCATGGGATTGGTCGATCTGAAAACCGATACTGTCCCCTTTGGGGAAACTCTGAAACAGAGAAAGAATTAGTCTTACGAGAGGCATAAATAAACATGGGGGAAAATACTGACATAGTAACAGCAGTAATAACAAGGCAATTTAAGAAATATGAAGATACTTTGTGTGTGTGTGGTTGGCCTCTTTCTCAAAGAGAATACCATCTTTTTAAAAGATAGGACTTCACTTTTTCTAAACGAGAACAAAAAAAATCTAATGAGAACAAAGCTGACTAATCACTGTTTTCCATAAAGCTTTACAGGGGACTTGGTCTCTAGATTCTGAGCATCAGAGCAGGGGCCCAGGAGGTCTGCACAGAGGAACTTCGTCTAATTCATAACTTTGCTCCTCAAAGAGATGGGTTTTCAATAAAAGGCAAATAAAGACTTTAAATATAGATTATATAAGCAATGTGTTCGTTATTTTAAACAGGAAATGGTGTCGATTATGATGAGTGAAAGGTGACAGGCCTCGGCCAGCTTCTGCCTGCATCTCATCCCCTGACCACCCTGGACCTGTTTCCCAGACCTCTCCTGTTTGACAGTTCGGAACACTCCTTTGCATGTAGTTTCCATGGAGATGTTGTTAATTAAGCACCTGCCTGGTTAATTTTAACACAAAAGAAACTACACTCTCTCCACTCACAGCATCTCATGAGAAGCCTTTCCTGTGAACAGAGGCAGGCTGGCTGTGTGGTGCCCACCCATCTCCTTTTGTGCACCCTGCCTGCACAGCCACATCCACAAGGCAAACTCCCCAAAGTGAAGCTGTCAGGTTAAAGTGCAGCCTAAAGCATTTTTGAATGATACTGCCAAGTTGCACTTTCAAAAAAGTGTCCATTCTCATCACCTCTGACGAAAAAGTGAATAAAAAGTCCCTGTTTCTCATACTGTTAGCAGTATCAGGCGTTATTGATGTTTTGTTAACATTTCTAACAGTTATAGTATTAGGCATTACCATTTTTTAGAAATCTCTACCAGATTAAGAGGCAATTTGTATTTTCTTTTGTTTTTCTCTATTAATGAGATTAAGTATGTTTTTCTCTTTCCCTAGGAGTTGCTTATTCCCACACTATCCATTTTTCTATTGAGTTGGTATTTTTCTTATACATTTATGAGTTCTCTTTATATAGCATATAAATGTTTCTTTAATATATTGGAATGCTGTGTATGCATGTATATATATACATATACAAGAATATATATATCCTCCTTGGAAGAAAAGCTAGGGCAAACCTAGACAGTGTATTAAAAAGCAAAGACATCATTTTGCTGACAAAGGTCCATCTAGTCAAAGCTACGGTTTTCCCAGTAGGTATGTATGGAAGTGAGAGTCGGACCATAAAGAAGGTTGAGCATAAAAGAACTGATGCTTTCAAACTGTGGTGCTGGAGAAGACTATTGGGGGTCCCTTGGACTGCAAGGAGATCAAACCAGTCAATCCTAAAGGAAATCAACCCTGAATGTTCACTGAAAGGACTGAGGCTAAAACTGACGCTCCAATCCTTTGGCCACCTGATGTGAAGAACTGACTCGCTGGAAAAGACTCTGATGCTGGGAAAGATTGAGGGCAAGAGGAAAAGGGGACAACAGAGGATGAGATGGTTGGATGGCATCACCAACTCTATGGACAGGCATCTGAGCAAACTCTGGGAGATGGTGATGGACAGGGAAGCCTGGTGTGCTGCAGTCCATGGGGTCGCAAAGAGTCAGACACGACTTAGCAGCTGAACAACAAGATTTATCCATTGAGTTAGAAATGTTGTTCCAATTCAGCTTTTAACTTGATATATATTTGTCACACATAAACATTTCTTGGATGTGCAAATTTATTCATCTTTTCCATTATGGTATCTTAAGCTAACATCATACTTTAAAAATCTTCTTTTTCTACAATTATTTTTTAAAAATAAAACCACTTTTCTCCCAGTGTATTTATGGTTCCTCCCTTTGTCCTTCTGGGTGTTTTAACCATGTGGACATTTTGTTTTGTGTAGAGACAGAGACAGGGACAGAGCATTCTTCCTTCCATGTGGCCCAGCAATTTACATAATCCCATCCTTTCCTGCCAGCTCTGAAAACCCACCTTCACAAGTGAGAATCTCAACAGAGACCCCTCTGCTGCACTGCCAGGCCAGTGCCCATCCCCAGGGAAGATGTTGGGTGGTGGGAATTCACACCTCAGCCCCGTTGAAGCAGAAATGAAAAGTGTCTGCCTCACATTACAGTCCTCTGCAAGGTGCTTTCACACAGTGGCAATGGGGATTTTGTATGTTCATCAGTCTTTCATTGTTCTCTGCAATTTGCGTAACAAGGCTTTTGTTTCTGGATGATCTAAATACAAAAGCAAGCTTTGTCTTTATTCATAAAACAAGGCTCCCCCAGAGCAGAGGAATAACCAGCAGACTGGAAGGGTTACTCAGGAGTGTCTTTAAATGGGTCCGAAAAAGCCTTCCCCAGGTAGCAGCTCCATTTAGGTGTCTGTACAGATCTGGTGAAAGAAGAAAAACGCTGGGGTCCCAGAACCATCAGAGGGCGGCCTCTAGACCAGAGCTACCCAGAGAAGCGGAACAGTAGCTGCAGGTGTGGTGTGAAATTTTCCAGTAGCCCCACTTTAAAGAATAAAAAGCAGCAGGTAAAATTAATAATGCATTTTATTTCATAAAACCCAGATATCACCACTATGGCATGTAATCAGTATGAAAGATTCTGAGATAGGCACATTCTTTTTTTGTATGAGTTTTGCCACCCAATGTGCTCCGGGCAACTGCCCCACATCCCAGCCAAGACAGGCGCAGCGTGAGTGGCCCTCCAAGATGCATGGGGGGCTCAGGGGGCACCTCCTAAGGTTCACTGAACACAAGGAACGTGTGGGACAGGAAGGGCCTCAACGGTCCCTGCCCCATGCAGCAGCTCTGACGCATCCTGAGCTGGCACAGCTGGCTGGCGCACAGCACCCCAGCCCCATGTGCCACAGGACCGGGAAGGGCACTCTGGGACTCGTCTCACATCCATTCAGGAGGGGGAGCCCCAGCCCCTGAGCTCTGAGTGCATGTTAACTGTCCTCCCCTCTGGTGGGCCTGGCTGTCAGAAAATAAATACACTGGAAGGTTCTGGAATATTCTTTTTCAGGTTTCTGATTTTGAGATGTAAGAGATGAAGCGGGGGGAGCATACCATCAAAAGCCAGAAAGGATTTTCATTCAGGAAGCTGAGGAAAGTACTCTCTAGAAAGCCACACTCTGAGCCTGGAGGTGAAAGACCCAGAGGGACTCGGGTCTCTGTCTCCACAGCTGAGTAGTCCTGGGGGATGTTCAAATGAGGTTTCTGTTTTTTCAGGAGCAGGATGGGGACCTCCACCCTGCGTACCCAGGGGCAGGGGAATGTGCATCGCCACCGTGGTGCAACATCATGACCTGAGACCCAGCCTGTCCGTCACCTGTCCTGTCTCCACGTGCGTCTCCTACTTTTCAGACATCACACACAGCTGGACTTGACGATCTAGAAAGTTTTACGTACGTACGATGTACAAACGCCTTTCCTCACCCCTTCAGAGCACACAGAGGCCGAGACCTTGGGCCTACGACTGCAGTCAGACCTGGAGGGGACATCCCCTGCCCCTACATTCTCTGAGTGACTGTCACAAGCCCAGCAAGCTACACACTTAAGCTTCTGTAAAATACCCTGATTTTTTCCATCTGAACAACAATTGAAACAAAAGCAGTCTGCAACAGTCTTAGGAGACTCAAGTTCGATCCCTAGTTCGGGAAGATCCCCTGGAGGAGGAAATGGAAATCCACTCCAGTATTCTTGCCTGGAGAATTCCATGGACAGAGGAGCCTGGTGGGTGACAGCCCATAGGGTTAGAAAGAATCAGACATGACCGAAGTGACTTAGCACACACACACACATTCTGCAAGCCAAGTGTGGACGCCCTGCAGGTATTGCTAGCTGGGGTCTCTGCAGGGGCAGGAAACTCGGAGAAGACACAGGGCCAGGAGGGTGCCCAGAACCGCAGGTGAGAAGAAGACCCCCAGCCGCCGCCCTGGAGCCCAAGGAGGCAGGAGACGGGGGCAGGAGTTGTGATGGTAACTCTTACGAGGAAAGGAAGGAGGAAGCATCACGGCAGGGGTGCCAGCACTGGGAAAACAAACCGAGAGGATGGCAGAGGGGACACAGTCAGCCAGCAGTCGGGAGGGTGACGACCACTGGGAATTCTGGCAGGAAAGGGACGGGCAGGGGGTGCAGACAGGGGAATGGCCTGCGGAAGGCGAGAGGCTGGCCCCTCCCAGGACACAGAGGCTGGCAGTGAACACCTGACATGGAAAGCAGGCACACAGGGGTGGCCCAGCCCAGGTAAGCAGGTGCACGGGGAGGCCACCGCCGGGAGGGCCAGAGCCCCAAAGCTGCAGGGGGTGTGGGACTCCCCTCTTCCCGCCCACCTGCAGAGCAATGTTTGCTCCCACAGCCACGAGGCAGGGAACCCGCCACGTCGCTGTCATCAGGGCGCTGCTCCACACCTCCCATCAACTTCACCACAGGGGCCTGTCCCCAGGGGCTTCACACTGAAGAGGAAACAGACCACACACACGTGCAGAACAGGGCACACACTCATCCTGTCTCTCTCAGCACACAGGGCAAGCCTCTGCTGCTGCTGCTAAGTCACTTCAGTCGTGTCCAACTCTGTGTGACCCCATAGACGGCAGCCCACCAGGCTCCCCCGTCCCTGGGATTCTCCAGGCAAGAATACTGGAGTGGGTTGCCATTTCCTTCTCCAGTGCATGAAAGAGAAAAGTGAAAGTGAAGTCGCTCAGTCTGTCCGACCGTTAGCGACCCCATGGACTGCAGCCCACCAGGCTACTCCGTCCATTGGATTTTCCAGGCAAGAGTACTGGGGTGGGGTGCCATTGCCTTCCCCGGGACAAGCCTCAACTCTTGCTTAATAGAAAGCCTCGGTTACTATCAAATTTAGTATGTACAAAATGATGTACTAAGGATTTCAAATGACAAAATTTAAGGCCTTAAAATATGGTGGCTCTGATTAAGGTATGATTTCCCTCTTAAAAAAGGCAACCTCAGTAATCTGATGTTGTTGAATATTTCATCACTTCTGAAAATCAACCTTCTGGGTGTTCAAACTTGAAAAGCTGTCATTATTCTTGATAAAATATCCTCAACACTTCTCAAGTGAAGCTTGACGATCATAGTGACTCTGTGCCAGCCTAATGAAGACTAGCTCTCAGCACATGAGTTCGGAGGTAACAGCAAGGCAGGGGGTCTAAGAGGGCAGACCCAGGCTGTTGGAGAAAGACTACAAATCACCTCTCAGTTACTGGACGGGTGTCCCCAAACAAGACGCTTAACTTATTTTAAAAATGGAAAAATAACTAAACTACAGTGTAGCTCCCAGAATTATTTCACAGTCACAAAAACTGGTGGAGAGTGGCACTCTATTTATGCAGAGAAAGGCAGAATCAGACATGTACTGTCATTAAAGCACACAGAGCAGGAAGGAAAGAATATTTACCAAGATGACATGTGATGGGCCTAAGAGTTATTTCTCCCCAGCTCCTCTGCAACACGATTATATCAGAGAAATAAAATGATTAACAGTATTCTTCACATACGACAAGGCTCCCAGGAAAACACGGAATCCTGCACACACATCACTACCCTCTAGGCACAAGCCAGGCTGTAAGAACGGACAAGCTGCAACTGGGGAAGTCTGATGTAAGGACTTTGTGTTTTGTTTCCACAAAGGAGAATCAGGAAAGAACAGCTTCCTGAGAAAGGACAGTTTCCATCAGGACCCTGAAGAGAGGTGTGTTTCCACAGACACATGGACAAAGAAACATCCCTGATGAGCTGTAAAGACAGAAATTCCAAGGGACCAGGCTAGCGAGTGCCCAGGGGGATACAGCCAGGCTAAAGAACTGATGGACTCCGGAGGAAAGCACGGCATCCATCAGACACCAGCTGATCTTTCACGTGGCCTCTGCTCCAGGCTCGACAGGACGCGAGCATGTTCATGTTCTACGGAACTGCCCGCTCATGCAGCGAGAAATGAGCAAATGTTAACCCATCTTTAGAATCTCAGCTCTCAGAGGGTTTTCCTCACAGAAAACAAAGGGAAACTCTTAAATGGGAAAGAGGCTGGTGCGTAATAGATGGGGCGTAAACTGCCGAGTAAACCCTGGCCTCATTTCCTTTTATTCTGAGTAGGTCTGGGCAGGTTGCCTCCAGCTGTCCACAGTGAACAGGGCTTTTCCTGGCGTCCAGAGCCGACCTGCCCTGAGAACTGCAGAGTCCTAGCCCTCACTTCCGTCACTGTGGTAAAACGAAATGCCACGATTACTTACACCAAGCTGACAACACTCAGAAGACCCGAGAAGCCTCAGCACAGGGCAGAGCCCACGGGGCCAGACACTACTCAACGCAGGGCTGGCGGACTCGGCCAGCTCGACTTGCAGATGAGTGAACATGTGATGCTGGGCATTCAGTCAGTCTCCCTCGTTGATTCCTAAACAGTATCTCTGAATTACATTTATAAAAATTAATTTACCTCAGAATTGAAGGAGAGAGTATGACAACCGACTGTCTTCCTGACTTTCCAACAACTTTATAAAAATTACTTCAGAATTGAACGGGCATTGGGGAAGCCATGCAATAGAGTAAGTCCCTTTACAACTTCTCCCCAATTTTCCTACACTTCTCGTTTTAAAAAAATGATTTCAATGAACTGAACATTTCACGTTTGCATCTGAAAGGAAAAGAATACTCCCTGAAATATGAATATCCTTTTATATCGTTCAGTCTGCTCTCTCTGACGGAGAGAGCAAAGCCAATGGCTCTGAGCCTTGGCTCTCATTCTCTAGGTGAAGACTCTAGGTGAAGGAGTAAAGTGAACCATGCTCTTAGCTCCTCTGAGGGGCACCTTGGCAACCGCAAACTCTGCACCTAAACCTCCATGTGTAACCCCCTGGAACACGGATGACGTTTCCCAAGCCATGTCCACAGCTCTCACTGCCCTGAAAGCCGCACCTATGCTCCTGGAGATACACACGTGGTCTTTTGAAGTCAGGGCTGATGACACACTTCTGTTCTCTGGCCACAGAAGTAGCTCCCAAGATTTGTCTACAGGCTGATTCTGAAAGCCCAAAACAACAAACAACACCTAATCATTACGCCTTCAACATGCAGGGTTTGTTGTGTGTCACTGATAACCCCATGAAGTTAATTTAGAAAAATGAGGATTCTTAACAATTAGACTACCCGACTTCTGCTCAAAGTGGGCCAAAGGAATAGTACCAAGCCGGTGAAAATTCATCTCACAAACAATCAGGGAGACAAGCTGGAGAGGCTGCAGGATCTAAAGCAAGAGTACTGGGGTGGGGTGCCATTGCCTTCCCCGGGACAAGCCTCAACTCTTGCTTAATAGAAAGCCTCGGTTACTATCAAATTTAGTATGTACAAAATGATGTACTAAGGATTTCAAATGACAAAATTTAAGGCCTTAAAATATGGTGGCTCTGATTAAGGTATGATTTCCCTCTTAAAAAAGGCAACCTCAGTAATCTGATGTTGTTGAATATTTCATCACTTCTGAAAATCAACCTTCTGGGTGTTCAAACTTGAAAAGCTGTCATTATTCTTGATAAAATATCCTCAACACTTCTCAAGTGAAGCTTGACGATCATAGTGACTCTGTGCCAGCCTAATGAAGACTAGCTCTCAGCACATGAGTTCGGAGGTAACAGCAAGGCAGGGGGTCTAAGAGGGCAGACCCAGGCTGTTGGAGAAAGACTACAAATCACCTCTCAGTTACTGGACGGGTGTCCCCAAACAAGACGCTTAACTTATTTTAAAAATGGAAAAATAACTAAACTACAGTGTAGCTCCCAGAATTATTTCACAGTCACAAAAACTGGTGGAGAGTGGCACTCTATTTATGCAGAGAAAGGCAGAATCAGACATGTACTGTCATTAAAGCACACAGAGCAGGAAGGAAAGAATATTTACCAAGATGACATGTGATGGGCCTAAGAGTTATTTCTCCCCAGCTCCTCTGCAACACGATTATATCAGAGAAATAAAATGATTAACAGTATTCTTCACATACGACAAGGCTCCCAGGAAAACACGGAATCCTGCACACACATCACTACCCTCTAGGCACAAGCCAGGCTGTAAGAACGGACAAGCTGCAACTGGGGAAGTCTGATGTAAGGACTTTGTGTTTTGTTTCCACAAAGGAGAATCAGGAAAGAACAGCTTCCTGAGAAAGGACAGTTTCCATCAGGACCCTGAAGAGAGGTGTGTTTCCACAGACACATGGACAAAGAAACATCCCTGATGAGCTGTAAAGACAGAAATTCCAAGGGACCAGGCTAGCGAGTGCCCAGGGGGATACAGCCAGGCTAAAGAACTGATGGACTCCGGAGGAAAGCACGGCATCCATCAGACACCAGCTGATCTTTCACGTGGCCTCTGCTCCAGGCTCGACAGGACGCGAGCATGTTCATGTTCTACGGAACTGCCCGCTCATGCAGCGAGAAATGAGCAAATNGACTGAACCCTGGTCTCCCGCATTGCAGGCAGATTCTCCACCGTCTGAGCCACCAGGGAAGGCCAACTGCTCAGGGGGAACCTGGGAATCCAGAGGACAGTGGACACGTCCCATTCCAGCACTCTGCAGACACCTCCTTCCGTCCCCCTTCCAAATGCAGTGTCACATCTTAACAGGCTAAGGCTGTCTCCCACCTATGGTTGAGGATGTCCTCCTAGAAGGATGGGAATCCTGTCGGTGATGTTCAAGCACTCACTCTTGCTCTGGCAGCAGCAGCTTGGGAGGCACGGTGACCGAGCCCTGAAACCCTTGCTCCCTGGGGACTCACTCAAAACCTAGTCTCACAGTTTTTCTAGCACGAGCTCATCCCTCCTTCAAGGCAAGGGTTCTTTCCACGTGGTAACTTTCAAGACTTGTGGGGAGTAGTGCTCGGTAATGCCCAAATGCTGGGGGGGCGGGATGGATCACAACACCACTGTGCTGGGGATGGGGGCTGTGCTGCTAGGAAGGGGCAGCCGTATTCCAGCACCATCATGGCATGTGGCCAAGGGACCCAAGATTCATGTTGCCCTCTACAGCCATACCACCCCGAAAACACCCGATCTCATCTCATGCTGCTGCCTCCATCCTTCTTACCCCAAACCCATCACCCAGTGAGACGGAAGACCGCTCTGCAATGCTAGAGCTCAGGGGTCCGGGCACACCTCCTTCCATGGTGAGCTAATCAGACAGGAAAGCAAGGAACACACACACACTCACACACACGGTTTCGTTGTACACTCACACACACACACGGTTTTGTTGTGCACACACACACACGGTTCCGTTGTGCTTACACACTGTTGGAATGCAATCTGATTTCAAGTTGGCCACAGGCTGTATGTGGCCTTTGCTGACCTGACTGCCCTGTGACATCTTAGGAGCTAAAACCTCTCAGGCAGCCCCAGGGGTCAGCGATCTCCCAGAGGAAGTCTGTCTGAACTTCTGTGCGGCTTTCTCTGCACAGCCTTCTGGCCACAATCCGTGTTCATGAACACACTCCCCACCCTCAGTACACCTGTTCTGTGCCCTAGAACACCCTCCTCCAGCCCTGGGTGTGGACCAGCTGCCAAGGGTGGACACGAGGGGAAACGCAGCACCCTGGAGTGGACAGCAGGGACGCATGGGATTGGTCGATCTGAAAACCGATACTGTCCCCTTTGGGGAAACTCTGAAACAGAGAAAGAATTAGTCTTACGAGAGGCATAAATAAACATGGGGGGAAATACTGACATAGTAACAGCAGTAATAACAAGGCAATTTAAGAAATATGAAGATACTTTGTGTGTGTGTGGTTGGCCTCTTTCTCAAAGAGAATACCATCTTTTTAAAAGACAGGACTTCACTTTTTCTAAACGAGAACAAAAAAAATCTAATGAGAACAAAGCTGACTAATCACTGTTTTCCATAAAGCTTTACAGGGGACTTGGTCTCTAGATTCTGAGCATCAGAGCAGGGGCCCAGGAGGTCTGCACAGAGGAACTTCGTCTAATTCATAACTTTGCTCCTCAAAGAGATGGGTTTTCAATAAAAGGCAAATAAAGACTTTAAATATAGATTATATAAGCAATGTGTTCGTTATTTTAAACAGGAAATGGTGTCGATTATGATGAGTGAAAGGTGACAGGCCTCGGCCAGCTTCTGCCTGCATCTCATCCCCTGACCACCCTGGACCTGTTTCCCAGACCTCTCCTGTTTGACAGTTCGGAACACTCCTTTGCATGTAGTTTCCATGGAGATGTTGTTAATTAAGCACCTGCCTGGTTAATTTTAACACAAAAGAAACTACACTCTCTCCACTCACAGCATCTCATGAGAAGCCTTTCCTGTGAACAGAGGCAGGCTGGCTGTGTGGTGCCCACCCATCTCCTTTTGTGCACCCTGCCTGCACAGCCACATCCACAAGGCAAACTCCCCAAAGTGAAGCTGTCAGGTTAAAGTGCAGCCTAAAGCATTTTTGAATGATACTGCCAAGTTGCACTTTCAAAAAAGTGTCCATTCTCATCACCTCTGACGAAAAAGTGAATAAAAAGTCCCTGTTTCTCATACTGTTAGCAGTATCAGGCGTTATTGATGTTTTGTTAACATTTCTAACAGTTATAGTATTAGGCATTACCATTTTTTAGAAATCTCTACCAGATTAAGAGGCAATTTGTATTTTCTTTTGTTTTTCTCTATTAATGAGATTAAGTATGTTTTTCTCTTTCCCTAGGAGTTGCTTATTCCCACACTATCCATTTTTCTATTGAGTTGGTATTTTTCTTATACATTTATGAGTTCTCTTTATATAGCATATAAATGTTTCTTTAATATATTGGAATGCTGTGTATGCATGTATATATATACATATACAAGAATATATATATCCTCCTTGGAAGAAAAGCTAGGGCAAACCTAGACAGTGTATTAAAAAGCAAAGACATCATTTTGCTGACAAAGGTCCATCTAGTCAAAGCTACGGTTTTCCCAGTAGGTATGTATGGAAGTGAGAGTCGGACCATAAAGAAGGTTGAGCATAAAAGAACTGATGCTTTCAAACTGTGGTGCTGGAGAAGACTATTGGGGGTCCCTTGGACTGCAAGGAGATCAAACCAGTCAATCCTAAAGGAAATCAACCCTGAATGTTCACTGAAAGGACTGAGGCTAAAACTGACGCTCCAATCCTTTGGCCACCTGATGTGAAGAACTGACTCGCTGGAAAAGACTCTGATGCTGGGAAAGATTGAGGGCAAGAGGAAAAGGGGACAACAGAGGATGAGATGGTTGGATGGCATCACCAACTCTATGGACAGGCATCTGAGCAAACTCTGGGAGCTGGTGATGGACAGGGAAGCCTGGTGTGCTGCAGTCCATGGGGTCGCAAAGAGTCAGACACGACTTAGCAGCTGAACAACAAGATTTATCCATTGAGTTAGAAATGTTGTTCCAATTCAGCTTTTAACTTGATATATATTTGTCACACATAAATATTTCTTGGATGTGCAAATTTATTCGTCTTTTCCATTATGGTATCTTAAGCTAACATCATACTTTAAAAATCTTCTTTTTCTACAATTATTTTTTAAAAATAAAACCACTTTTCTCCCAGTGTATTTATGGTTCCTCCCTTTGTCCTTCTGGGTGTTTTAACCATGTGGACATTTTGTTTTGTGTAGAGACAGAGACAGGGACAGAGCATTCTTCCTTCCATGTGGCCCAGCAATTTACATAATCCCATCCTTTCCTGCCAGCTCTGAAAACCCACCTTCACAAGTGAGAATCTCAACAGAGACCCCTCTGCTGCACTGCCAGGCCAGTGCCCATCCCCAGGGAAGATGTTGGGTGGTGGGAATTCACACCTCAGCCCCGTTGAAGCAGAAATGAAAAGTGTCTGCCTCACATTACAGTCCTCTGCAAGGTGCTTTCACACAGTGGCAATGGGGATTTTGTATGTTCATCAGTCTTTCATTGTTCTCTGCAATTTGCGTAACAAGGCTTTTGTTTCTGGATGATCTAAATACAAAAGCAAGCTTTGTCTTTATTCATAAAACAAGGCTCCCCCAGAGCAGAGGAATAACCAGCAGACTGGAAGGGTTACTCAGGAGTGTCTTTAAATGGGTCCGAAAAAGCCTTCCCCAGGTAGCAGCTCCATTTAGGTGTCTGTACAGATCTGGTGAAAGAAGAAAAACGCTGGGGTCCCAGAACCATCAGAGGGCGGCCTCTAGACCAGAGCTACCCAGAGAAGCGGAACAGTAGCTGCAGGTGTGGTGTGAAATTTTCCAGTAGCCCCACTTTAAAGAATAAAAAGCAGCAGGTAAAATTAATAATGCATTTTATTTCATAAAACCCAGATATCACCACTATGGCATGTAATCAGTATGAAAGATTCTGAGATAGGCACATTCTTTTTTTGTATGAGTTTTGCCACCCAATGTGCTCCGGGCAACTGCCCCACATCCCAGCCAAGACAGGCGCAGCGTGAGTGGCCCTCCAAGATGCATGGGGGGCTCAGGGGGCACCTCCTAAGGTTCACTGAACACAAGGAACGTGTGGGACAGGAAGGGCCTCAACGGTCCCTGCCCCATGCAGCAGCTCTGACGCATCCTGAGCTGGCACAGCTGGCTGGCGCACAGCACCCCAGCCCCATGTGCCACAGGACCGGGAAGGGCACTCTGGGACTCGTCTCACATCCATTCAGGAGGGGGAGCCCCAGCCCCTGAGCTCTGAGTGCATGTTAACTGTCCTCCCCTCTGGTGGGCCTGGCTGTCAGAAAATAAATACACTGGAAGGTTCTGGAATATTCTTTTTCAGGTTTCTGATTTTGAGATGTAAGAGATGAAGCGGGGGGAGCATACCATCAAAAGCCAGAAAGGATTTTCATTCAGGAAGCTGAGGAAAGTACTCTCTAGAAAGCCACACTCTGAGCCTGGAGGTGAAAGACCCAGAGGGACTCGGGTCTCTGTCTCCACAGCTGAGTAGTCCTGGGGGATGTTCAAATGAGGTTTCTGTTTTTTCAGGAGCAGGATGGGGACCTCCACCCTGCGTACCCAGGGGCAGGGGAATGTGCATCGCCACCGTGGTGCAACATCATGACCTGAGACCCAGCCTGTCCGTCACCTGTCCTGTCTCCACGTGCGTCTCCTACTTTTCAGACATCACACACAGCTGGACTTGACGATCTAGAAAGTTTTACGTACGTACGATGTACAAACGCCTTTCCTCACCCCTTCAGAGCACACAGAGGCCGAGACCTTGGGCCTACGACTGCAGTCAGACCTGGAGGGGACATCCCCTGCCCCTACATTCTCTGAGTGACTGTCACAAGCCCAGCAAGCTACACACTTAAGCTTCTGTAAAATACCCTGATTTTTTCCATCTGAACAACAATTGAAACAAAAGCAGTCTGCAACAGTCTTAGGAGACTCAAGTTCGATCCCTAGGTCGGGAAGATCCCCTGGAGGAGGAAATGGAAATCCACTCCAGTATTCTTGCCTGGAGAATTCCATGGACAGAGGAGCCTGGTGGGTGACAGCCCATAGGGTTAGAAAGAATCAGACATGACCGAAGTGACTTAGCACACACACACACATTCTGCAAGCCAAGTGTGGACGCCCTGCAGGTATTGCTAGCTGGGGTCTCTGCAGGGGCAGGAAACTCGGAGAAGACACAGGGCCAGGAGGGTGCCCAGAACCGCAGGTGAGAAGAAGACCCCCAGCCGCCGCCCTGGAGCCCAAGGAGGCAGGAGACGGGGGCAGGAGTTGTGATGGTAACTCTTACGAGGAAAGGAAGGAGGAAGCATCACGGCAGGGGTGCCAGCACTGGGAAAACAAACCGAGAGGATGGCAGAGGGGACACAGTCAGCCAGCAGTCGGGAGGGTGACGACCACTGGGAATTCTGGCAGGAAAGGGACGGGCAGGGGGTGCAGACAGGGGAATGGCCTGCGGAAGGCGAGAGGCTGGCCCCTCCCAGGACACAGAGGCTGGCAGTGAACACCTGACATGGAAAGCAGGCACACAGGGGTGGCCCAGCCCAGGTAAGCAGGTGCACGGGGAGGCCACCGCCGGGAGGGCCAGAGCCCCAAAGCTGCAGGGGGTGTGGGACTCCCCTCTTCCTGCCCACCTGCAGAGCAATGTTTGCTCCCACAGCCACGAGGCAGGGAACCCGCCACGTCGCTGTCATCAGGGCGCTGCTCCACACCTCCCATCAACTTCACCACAGGGGCCTGTCCCCAGGGGCTTCACACTGAAGAGGAAACAGACCACACACACGTGCAGAACAGGGCACACACTCATCCTGTCTCTCTCAGCACACAGGGCAAGCCTCTGCTGCTGCTGCTAAGTCACTTCAGTCGTGTCCAACTCTGTGTGACCCCATAGACGGCAGCCCACCAGGCTCCCCCGTCCCTGGGATTCTCCAGGCAAGAATACTGGAGTGGGTTGCCATTTCCTTCTCCAGTGCATGAAAGAGAAAAGTGAAAGTGAAGTCGCTCAGTCTGTCCGACCGTTAGCGACCCCATGGACTGCAGCCCACCAGGCTACTCCGTCCATTGGATTTTCCAAGCAAGAGTACTGGGGTGGGGTGCCATTGCCTTCCCCGGGACAAGCCTCAACTCTTGCTTAATAGAAAGCCTCGGTTACTATCAAATTTAGTATGTACAAAATGATGTACTAAGGATTTCAAATGACAAAATTTAAGGCCTTAAAATATGGTGGCTCTGATTAAGGTATGATTTCCCTCTTAAAAAAGGCAACCTCAGTAATCTGATGTTGTTGAATATTTCATCACTTCTGAAAATCAACCTTCTGGGTGTTCAAACTTGAAAAGCTGTCATTATTCTTGATAAAATATCCTCAACACTTCTCAAGTGAAGCTTGACGATCATAGTGACTCTGTGCCAGCCTAATGAAGACTAGCTCTCAGCACATGAGTTCGGAGGTAACAGCAAGGCAGGGGGTCTAAGAGGGCAGACCCAGGCTGTTGGAGAAAGACTACAAATCACCTCTCAGTTACTGGACGGGTGTCCCCAAACAAGACGCTTAACTTATTTTAAAAATGGAAAAATAACTAAACTACAGTGTAGCTCCCAGAATTATTTCACAGTCACAAAAACTGGTGGAGAGTGGCACTCTATTTATGCAGAGAAAGGCAGAATCAGACATGTACTGTCATTAAAGCACACAGAGCAGGAAGGAAAGAATATTTACCAAGATGACATGTGATGGGCCTAAGAGTTATTTCTCCCCAGCTCCTCTGCAACACGATTATATCAGAGAAATAAAATGATTAACAGTATTCTTCACATACGACAAGGCTCCCAGGAAAACACGGAATCCTGCACACACATCACTACCCTCTAGGCACAAGCCAGGCTGTAAGAACGGACAAGCTGCAACTGGGGAAGTCTGATGTAAGGACTTTGTGTTTTGTTTCCACAAAGGAGAATCAGGAAAGAACAGCTTCCTGAGAAAGGACAGTTTCCATCAGGACCCTGAAGAGAGGTGTGTTTCCACAGACACATGGACAAAGAAACATCCCTGATGAGCTGTAAAGACAGAAATTCCAAGGGACCAGGCTAGCAAGTGCCCAGGGGGATACAGCCAGGCTAAAGAACTGATGGACTCCGGAGGAAAGCACGGCATCCATCAGACACCAGCTGATCTTTCACGTGGCCTCTGCTCCAGGCTCGACAGGACGCGAGCATGTTCATGTTCTACGGAACTGCCCGCTCATGCAGCGAGAAATGAGCAAATNGCCAGGCTAAAGAACTGATGGACTCCGGAGGAAAGCACGGCATCCATCAGACACCAGCTGATCTTTCACGTGGCCTCTGCTCCAGGCTCGACAGGACGCGAGCATGTTCGTGTTCTACGGAACTGCCCGCTCATGCAGCGAGAAATGAGCAAACGTTAACCCCTCTTTAGAATCTCAGCTCTCGGAGGGTTCTCCTCATAGAAAACAAAGGGAAACTCTTAAATGGGAAAGAGGCTGGCGCGTAATAGATGGAGCGTAAACTGCCGAGTAAACCCTGGCCTCATTTCCTTTTTTTCTGAGTAGGTCTGGGCAGGTTGCCTCCAGCTCTCCACAGTGAGCAGGGCTTTTCCTGGCNTCTCGGAGGGTTCTCCTCATAGAAAACAAAGGGAAACTCTTAAATGGGAAAGAGGCTGGCGCGTAATAGATGGAGCGTAAACTGCCGAGTAAACCCTGGCCTCATTTCCTTTTTTTCTGAGTAGGTCTGGGCAGGTTGCCTCCAGCTCTCCACAGTGAGCAGGGCTTTTCCTGGCGTCCAGAGCCGACCTGCCCTGAGAACTGCAGAGTCCTAGCCCTCACTTCCGTCACTGTGGTAAAACGAAATGCCACGATTACTTACACCAAGCTGACAACACTCAGAAGACCCGAGAAGCCTCAGCACAGGGCAGAGCCCACGGGGCCAGACACTACTCAACGCAGGGCTGGCGGACTCGGCCAGCTCGACTTGCAGATGAGTGAACATGTGATGCTGGGCATTCAGTCAGTCTCCCTCGTTGATTCCTAAACAGTATCTCTGAATTACATTTATAAAAATTAATTTACCTCAGAATTGAAGGAGAGAGTATGACAACCGACTGTCTTCCTGACTTTCCAACAACTTTATAAAAATTACTTCAGAATTGAAGGGGCATTGGGGAAGCCAAGAAATATAGTAAGTCTCTTTACAACTTCTCCCCAATTTTCCTACATTTCTCGTTTTAAAAAAATAATTTCAATGAACTGAACATTTCACGTTTGCATCTGAAAGGAAAAGAATACTCCCTTAAATATGAATGACAGAATATCCTTTTATATCGTTCAGTCTGCTCTCTCTGACGGAGAGAGCAAAGCCAATGGCTCTGAGCCTTGGCTCTCGTTCTCTAGGTGAAGACTCCAGGTGAAGGAGTAAAGTGAACCATGCCCTTAGCTCCTCTGAGGGGCACCTTGGCAACCGCAAACTCTGCACCTAAACCTCCATGTGTAACCCCCTGGAACACGGATGACATTTCCCAAGCCCCTATGTCCACAGCTCTCACTGCCCTGAAAGCCGCACCTATGCTCCTGGAGATACACACGTGGTCTTCTGAAATCAGGGCTGATGACACACTTCTGTTCTCTAGCCACAGAAGTATCTCCCAAGATTTGTCTACGGGCTGATTCTGAAAGCCGAAAACAACAAACAACACCTAATCATTACGCCTTCAACACGCAGGGTTTGTTGTGTGTCACTGATAACCCCATGCAGTTAATTTAGAAAAATGAGGATTCTTAACAATTAGACTACCCGACTTCTGCTCAGAGTGGGCCAAAGGAATCGTACCAAGCCGGTGAAAATTCATCTCACAAACAATCAGGGAGACAAGCTGGAGAGGCTGCAGGATCTAAGCCACAGGGTGTCAGTACTGTTACCTTGGTCTGGAAAAGTCTACACTAGGCATAACCAAGCACTCATCCAGCTTCATTTAAAAACAAAAAAACCAAAGAACTTCCAGAAGTCACTGGAGAGACTCTGTGCTTCGAGGATGGTGGGGTCCGAATGTAACACTAAGATAACCTGGCGACAAAATGTCAGTTCTCGCTGAAAGAGGCGAATGTCAGCAACTTCCAAGTCCAGGTCGTTTCCGGTGTCAGCTCACCAGGTCCTTAGGCTGCCCACTCACTAGCGTTCGGTGAGGCGACCAGGAGAGCGCTGTGCACGGGGGCCCAGGTGAGCCAGAGGGAAAGACGCTGGGCCAGGAGCTCACGTCCCACCAAGGGGTGCACAGGGCAGAGGGCAACACCCACAGAGGAGACCCAGACGGGGGACACTGTGCGGCGCAGAAATGACAAGTGCAGCGGTGATGGCGGCAGTTACCCCGCAGCACACACACGTCTCCCAGCGCGCGCACGTCTCCCAGCAGGCACACGTCTCAGCGCGCACACGTCTCAGCGCGCACACGTCTCCCAGCAGGCACACGTCTCAGCGCGCACACGTCTCCCAGCGCGCACACGTCTCCCAGCAGGCACACGTCTCGCAGCGCGCACACGTCTCGCAGCGCGCACATGTCTCGCAGCGCGCACACGTCTCACAGGTGCAGGCACTGCCAGACCAGCTCACCCCGCGGCTCTGCTTCACAGAGGAGGGCACAGTCACTCCACAACCGCTGGTCCAGCCAGGACTGGGGTCCTGGGGCTCTGGGCTCAGAGTCCAAGTTCTTCCAGGACCATAGCGACCTCTGTGTGAGGCAGAGCAGTTGCAGAGGAAGAATCACTCTGCACGAGGCACCGAGAGCAGGCGTGCCTGCAGAGGGGTCACCGGGCAGAGATCCTACTGAGGGATACACTCCCTCCACACCACCCCGCCCCTGCCAGCACCAACCACAGAACAAGACTGCAGTCCAACAGGCCATGCCCACTTCAGGCCACCTCCACTTTTACATTCCAGCTGTAGCAGAGTTGCTAAATAAATTTTTTTTGTTGGAAAAACTGAGTGATAGTTTACATGCATGACTAGATTTAATAAAAATGTACAGCTCATAAGCCCACAATACACAACAATGTTTGAGTCCCATCCAAAATGCCATATTTAGCACTTACTTCATCCCAACTTTTGGCATGCTAAGAATCATGTCATCTTTGTCCAAATGACCCTGAAATGTGAGTGAGTCAGCTCTGAATTAATGAGGGTGTTAAAATCTTCCATGCGGTTTTAGAGGAGCCTGGTATTTCTGAACAAAGAAAGTAGCAAGCTACTGGTTTCTTCTGAAACCACATTCAGTCCTTGACAAACACAGCCTTTTACACATATCTTGATGTGGTTTCTCCAAAAGTCCCCTGGGTTTCCCCAGGGAATGTCTATCTTCCTTCCTTCCCAGTTTCCCACGTCCAGGGAGATCCATCCAAAGAACAGAATGCACAGCCTCCAGGCTCCGATGGGCAAGTCTCCAGGGGGGGTATGATGCGATCAAGGCAAAGACCCCTCCTTTTCACAGAGCCCTGAGGGGCAGAATTCGAGGACATTCACATGGCCTTTCTCTTCCTGCTTACTTCCCACCAGACTCTCCTCTGTTCAAACCCTGAGGATTCTGGTACTTTAATCAGAGGCCATTTGTCACTTCCTGTGACACAGGTCAGGAGAGGATACACAGTCCTGGTGCTGCAGGGGGGTGGCATTGAGACAGGAGACGGAGGGAGGCATGGGGGGTCACAGGGCAGGGGACAGCACCCCAGCAGTGCCTCTAACGCCCTGGGTTCCCCACTCAGCTCTATCCTCACCCACCGCTGATGCTGAGCTCCCGACTCGAGCCCAAGATCCTGCTGCAGGCCTGCCCCCCACCCCGGCCATCCCGGTCAGAGTTGCTGCCCGCGGGCATCTCTGCAGACCAGCCGCCCAGCAGGACTTGGGGTTCCAGCCCTGCTGGTGAGGCTGTGACAGCCTGGATGCTGCTCTGGAGACTTCGCTCTGAGCTGACTTCCTCATGGGATGGGACACTGGGGCCCTTAAGGACTGTGCGGCTGTCCCCTGGGTGACATCTGATCTGAGCTCTGGACCGCGGTGCACAGGACAGAGCGGGGTCAGGCCCCCTGAGACACATCGCCACACGTACCTGCTCGATCCTCAGGAGTAAGTCTGGGGCAGCACCGTGCAAAAGTCAGAGGCACCTAACACAGTGCAGACCTAAATGTGTGTCTGCAAGGTGTAAGAAAATAATTCTCAACTGGGTTTCTGTAACATCGTCTGTTTTTACAGCAGGGACAGTCTGAGCCCTGAAGGGGTTTATGGAGCAAGAGAAAGACATTCCTCAGGGAAGAACCCCAGTTTGTGATTCCCGACACTAGCTGGCTTCACTCCACGTGAGGCTGCCCTGTACAGCCACCTGTCCTTTACTTCAACAGCTGAATTTTGTAGGTTGCTACTGAAATCTACAGCCCTCCTCCCCGAAAGGCTGAACGCCATGCCAATCTCCAGGTGCCAGGAATGTCCATCCAACGGCCAGACATCAACGACAACCTCACAGTCCCCACCCTCGCCCCAAGAGAGACGATCTGTTCACTCATCTCAACTGGCAAAACTGCGGTTCAAATGAGGAAACTACTCTTGTGAAATTAAGAGGCAGGAGAAGACAAGTACTTTGAACCTGGGCAGACGTTTATCTTCCCAACCGAAGTCAGAGTAAATAATACCCATGACTCAAGTGACTCTCAGTGACTCTGGGTTTGCTGTGGGTGGATCATTCATGCCCGTAACTCAATTCTACACCCACCTGGTAACAAAAGCACGGTAGTCCTCGTGCACACCTGCCTGGTGTGGAGGCCAGCACTTGCACGCCAAGTGCAGGCTTGTAGCTCAGCTCACACAGGTGGAGACAGGCTCTCATTACTAAGCTCCTGTACCCACGCTCCCGACAGTAACCATCCAAAAACCTGGAAACGCGTGTAACTTTCCATGACCACAGTTAGAATACATAAACAGTGTGCAGGAAGGGTTACCTGAGAGCTGAGACTTTCCTCTGTTCTTTACTTCCAAAGAAGGAAAAACAATTGTAAAAAACAAGAACATTTGCAGGATATGAACAAAACTCCAGGTGTGTGCACAATCTGAATTACCTTTCCATGGTTATATGGTAGTCAAGGTAGTTTATTATGAAAACGTGGGCCATCTCACTGTCTACGGGGAGACTGAATGGCAGCTCTGATGACACAATTTGTCGTTTTTGTTCTCAGGATCACGACAAAACAAATGCCTCAGGTGAAAAGACATGAACAAAAGTGATGTGGTTTTACTTTGTTACATGCTTAAGATACATGCGTTGACATCTTAAAAACAGAATTACCTTCAATTTCCCAACAGCCTATGTGCCTCTTACTTTCTGGCCTGTGCACACGCTGGTCATCCTGTGTGAGTGTCCCTTCTGCTGTAAAAAGGCACCTTTTCCATTTTCGTGGTGAAGCACTATCTACCCAACCACAGAGACACTGCTAAGAACTTACTTCTTCCCAGAAGCCTTTCTGGGATCTCAGCTAACCTTGCAGGGTTGTCTGGGCTGGTGTTTCAGTCTCTGAAACGTCTTCAACTTTATCTTTGGCATTAAATCCTTTTTTTAAAAATTTGGTTTATTTTTTAATTGATGGAAAACTGCTTACAATTTTGTGTTGGTTTCTGCCACACAACAACACAAATCAGTCATAACTGTATACAAATACCCCTTTGTTTTTTGTATCAAACTCTTATGACTAAAGGACATGAAACTTTATTATATATGATGTTACAAAGTGAAAGCGAAGTCATTCAGTCATGTCTGACTCTTTGCGACCCCATGGACTGTATCATGCCAGGGTCCTCTTTGTCTATGGGATTCTCCAGGCAAGAATACTGGAGTGGGTTGCCATTTCCTTCTCCAGGGAATCTTCCCGACCCAGGGACCGAACCCGGGTCTCCCGCACTGCAGGCAGACTCTTTACCATCTGAGCCACCAGGGAAGCCCATGAGGTTATAAGGCCTACTGTAAATTATAACTTCCTAGTTCATTTTCAATGTAGTTCGTTTATTCTTTAATACAACATATTACTTAGTACGTACTCCTAAAGAGACTTTGCAGAATCGGATTGGCTGTATGTTTCTGAATGAAGCTGATTAAAGTGGGGAGGGAGGCTAAGTGGCTGCTGGGATGAAGTGTGGACAGGTCATCGCTTAATTAATGCTGACTGGAGGCTACGCTGCAAATCAGTGTTTGAGTTCTGAGGTGTGGCACATAGACACACAGATACACGCATCTCCCACCTTAGTCGGGACCTCACCACCCACCCTCTGACCCTAAAACTGCAAATGGAACCCAGAGGCTGCAGGCAGCTCAGGGTGCCACTTGACAGACACGTCAATGCTCTTAACAAGGGAAAAAGTACAGAGCTCAAACGTCTCATAGCCCCCTGGTCCTCCGGAACAGCAGGGCAGGACAGAGGAGTTCTATCCCACAGTCTAGAACAGGGCCATTCCTGGGGCCTTCTGCTATGAGGGCTTTTTTTTTCTTCAGTAGACTAGGTTTTTGTCTCTCTTTGTTCCCTAGTTTTATCCAGGAAAGGGAAATGCAACACTGTATCACTTAAGTGTGCAACAATGAGGCGACAAGTGTGTATACTGAGAAATGATCGTGAGGACTCCTGAATGCTCACCCTGCACACTTAAGACTGGTCTGCTAAGCAGAATACTAACACGATTGATGCTTCCACACACTGACTCACCTCAACATATGAAATTGGGAATATTCCTATTTTGTCTGCCAGCATGCCTTCAGCCCAGTTTTCATCCACTCTGCGGATCACAGTTAGAACGTCGTCCTAAAGAGACATCAACGGACATTACTCCACCTGACCCTAGGAAGCGCGCCACCTAATTTTCTTTTTAACAGGAGACTCAAGTTGTAAGAGCACATGAATTAAGATGCCATGCCATGTCTTCGGGATGTGACCACCATGAGGTGATGAACTGAAGGGCACCAGACCAGACTAGCAGCCTGTCGGCACCTGCCACCCCACCCACGCCCTGAAACTCCTGTTCTGGATGGACTCTCGGGCTCTGCTCACCTTCTCTCCGATAAAACACCAAAAGCCCATTTAAATGTACATCCTACTGTTTTTCTTTACCAAAAACACACAACATTCTGGTCAAAATCCCAGACCATTTTATCAATTCAGCAGATACAGTCTGGTATGCTTTTCAGCAAAGAAATTTACATATAAAATAAGGAAGTAATGATGCTTCATTTTGTTGTTCATAATTCAGGGAATTAAAATCCCCGAGTGGCATGCCCCCACCCGAAAACATAGCTTAGAATTACATTTAGGCCCGAAATATGAAAATGATACCATACAGCGCGTCAACCAAAATTATCTTCCATAGAGGACACTCTGTGCACAAAATTACTGTCTTTCTGATCTGAGAAGCCTGCGTCCACATATTTTTAGAAGCACAGAGAGAGAGTTCACATAAAACTACTGTATTTTTTTGTACAGGCCACAGTTCATGCATGCAGGTACACAGAAGAGCTGGCAAACAGAAGGCAGTGTGTTCTAACTTTACCTTTGCAAACGGAAGGCAATCTTTGTCAGCTTCCTTGTCTTTAACTTCAAAGTCATAAAGTGCTTTGCACTGAGGCGGGGGCTGAGGTAACGGTTTGATGATCTGCACGAAGTTGGTGGGGAAGAAGCCGTGGACCCCGCCAACCTCTCCGTGGTACCAGTTCTCATCCACCTGTCGCCGCAGGACAATGATGTCGCCTTTGCTGAACTTAAGGTCCCCAGGCTCCTTGCCTTCGTAGTTGAATAATGCTTTGGCACATGGTAACTGAGGTATTCCCTGAAGGAAAGAGGGGAGTTTTAGCGAAAGAACTGTCCCACAATGTCTGAAAATTCAACTGTTTCACTGCGGTTGTTATTAGGTCCCAGACCAAATACACACTTTGTCTCAGGAAGACAATCCCACATAAAAAACTGCACGTGTGTGTGTGTGTCACCAAGAGCAAACAAAACCATGTCACACAAGAAAAGAACAGCAGACCACCCCCGGACCCTGAGAAGGCACTCTGTTGCTAAGGCTACTGTAGCCAGGCTTTCACCCTATTCAGGGTTTTTAGGATGTGGAATACCGCTAAGTCTGGCTTCCTGGTATAAAATTCAAAAACTCATTAAAAACTTAAATTCTGACATTCACCGCACCAAAAAGAAGGCTGAGTGCCAAAGGCTGCAAGGAGGTCAGTCCTAAAGGAAATCAACCCTGAATATTTGTTGGAAGGACTGATGCTGAAGCTCCAAACCTTCGGCCACCTGATACGAAGAGCCGACTCAAGAGAAAAGACCCTGATGCTGGGAAAGACTGAAGGCAGGAGAAGGGGACGACAGAGGACGAGACGGTTGGATGGCATCACTAACTCAGTGGACATGAGTTTGAGCAAGCTCCAGGAGATGATGAAGAACAGAGAAGCCTGGTGTGCTGTGGTCCACGGAGCCGAAAAGAGCTGGACATGACTGAGCAACTGAACAGCAAGATCACCCAGGACTTTCAACACGGTGAGTGGCAGGAGGAGACTTCAGGCAGTAGCCTGGTTACACCCCGGTGCCTGCAACCAGAAACACACTGCCTTGCGTGCTGGGTTCGTTCAGTGACCAGGAGCCCTGCAGAAGGCAGCCAGGGGTCGACGGCACTCTAACCCACCAATGGACGTTGGGCCCCTGGCCCTGTCCTGCTCCACTGGGCTGATTCAATTAAATTCCAAGAGACTGCAAAGTCAGTTTGTGTCAGACTTCCCCAAAGAAAACTTCCTGTATTAAATGAATCTCACCCTGATTTCAAACCCAGCAAAGTTCACTGATTTTTAAAAGGCTGATCCCCACAGAGTCTGCAGACAATGAAGGATAAAGAGTAAAGCGACTGAAAAGCAAGCAAGACTGCATTTTCCTTGTGCCAAAACCATCCCAAGAGCTGGGAGCCCCAGGGGTCCCTCAGTCACCTCCTGGCAAGGCTGGGGGTCGCAGCCGCACCTGGCCCCCAGACCTTCGGCCGCCTTCCCAAAGTGCTTCCTGGGCAAGGCCCCCGGCATCCGCGGAGTTTACATTTCACTTGGCTACATATGAAAGGGAGGCTCACGGGGCAGAGCCGGCCAGAGAGAGCCAGAGGCAGCGGCTGGGCATCGCAGGCAATGTGAGCTTTGACAACAGTTCTTAACCCAAAAACACACTTCGGTAAACAGTGACTGCTTTCCTCCTATAAAAAAGAATAACTATGACGTGGGCCTGTTATACTTTTCTAATATTTTTGCTTCTCTATTATATACACAGGTATTTTATAGGACATTAAATCCTCATGAGAGCAGCACAGGAACACTTCTGATTCACTGCTTTCCAGCCCATTTCTGCCCTATCGGGCGTACTCCAGTACATCTGGCAAAGAGCAGCGTGGTGGTCTAGCTGAGGTCCTCATATGTAAATAAAACCTTCACTGCCAATTGATTTTATAGACTCTAAATGCCAGTGCCCAGATATACATGCACAACAGCCCCTCTAAATTCAAATTCCTTCATGCATTTCTTACTGCTCCATAAAGTAAAAAAAGATTCAATGGCCTACTAAAAAGAACATTTAGAAGATACTCTTGTCATAGGAACAGCAATAAAACGTGTAAAGTTTAATGACTGAGTTGTATCTCAATTGGTATAAACTCTGGCTGATTGCAACTTGACTTCCAGAAACTTCCAGAAAGAACTGAGCCCCCTGTGTGGACGCCCTCCTGCCCCGGTTTCCACCCTCAGCAGGTGGGCCAGTCTGCTGTCACCACCTCCAGTCTCAGGAGCGCCTCGCCTCTGTGCTCCTGTCTGAATGTCTGTGTGCCCCTGTGATGCGGATGCTGAAGCCCACCCCCTCAAAGGCAATGCTGAAGAGCTGGGCGCTCAGGGCACGAGGTGGGGCCCTCAGCAGTGCAATTAGTACCCCAGAAACCCCACGTCCCTTCTGCCCGGTGAGGGTGCAGCGAGGGGCACAAGCAGTGGACAGGAGGGACTCCTCCAGACAGCCGATTCTGGACTTGCCAGATGCTACAGTGTAGGAAATTGTGCTTGTCATTTACAAGCTGTGCCATCTGGGGTGTTTTATGAGGCAGCCTGGACGGACTGACAGTCTTCCACTGGAGCTCACCAAGGGCACCCGGCCCCCACCATGTTCCTCCCTGGAGGGTCCCCAGTATGTCCCCGGAGGGACACATCCTGAGGTGACAAGGAGGCCAGCTTTCCCCCGCTTACAGTTTCCTGTCTGTCTGGGACGGAAGCTTCTGGTGTTTGGAATCACCCATAAATAAGACCAAGTTCGGGGTTGGGTGAAGGTCCACAGGATGGTCCGTTTCCACACGTACTAGCCCATCTGCTTTAGGACTAGACTGAATGCTGCCGCCTCGGGGAGGTCCCCAGCCCACCCTCAGGGTGGGAGGAGGGGCTGCTCGTCCTAAGCCCACTGCACCCCGTCCTCACTTGGCCCCCAGCCTGGTCCCCATGAGACCAGGGTACCTGGGCACAGGGGCTCCCATCTCTCCTCACGAGCACCCACTTGGGTGCCCGTGATCACAGCCCTGCTGGATGAATACGGCAGGAATGAACCTCATCGCTGGTGGGCTGAGCCCTGAACTGTGCCGGCTACATGGGAAGAGCCACATCCACAGGTCAGCTGCTTCAAAGACGACTCTACGGTGGGTCAGGCTCACCAGCTACGGACACGCTGACCACACCCCCCGTGCTTGCGAGCCGTGCTCCGTGGGGATGGATGGCTGCACACCCGTGTGGCCTGTCCCCAGCGCCTCCTCTGGGCCCAGCACATGGTGGGCACGCACGGTGGACAGAGGAAGAGCGGAGGGAGGAAGGAGGCTTGTCACTCCGCAGCCCCGGGCTGCTGGGGGACCGGGCACCTGTGCCCGAGGGGCACCTGGGGAAACGAGAGCCGCCGCTGCTAACTGGCGTCCCCCTTGGTGTGTGCTGCAGGCAAAGCTGCACACATGGCACGCTCTGGAAGGGGTCAGCTGAGCGCTTTGCACTGAGTGAACTGCTGGCATCTGAAAAACGCGAAGCCGAGCCCGCAGCAAACCACAGCAAACAAACATCTTTCTTACAGACTTGTCTGGCGGTTATGAGCAAGCAGTCACACAGCTGATATATCGTATTTTTTCTTGGATGGCCTTAAAAATGGAGCACCCAACTGACAAACCATTACAGAAAACAAATCTTACAAATGTTTCAAAGGGAAGAGAGCTCTCAAGAATGCAGTCACTGAAATAAAATGAAGGGAACTCACGCCGCTCGTCGCCCTGTTAGTTTTCTGTTTCATCACGTTTAATAATTATGATAACATTTTGCAGAGAGCAACAAAATTTACTGGGAAAATTAGTGACCTGCTGTCTTGAGGATTCACGCCAGAATGAGGGCTATTTCCTGGTAAAGCATCGACTTTGTGTTTGGGAAACACCTGGGTGTTTGGGACACACCTGCCCTTGCCTGCCTTTCCTCCCACCAGCCCCTGGGCCATGGGCAGACAGGGAAGAATGGCTCTGACTGAGGGGCTCTGCAAGGCCCCCGTCCAGCCCTCACAGAAAGCCAGGAAGGTGGGTGAACCAGAAGCATAGGGGCAGGGGCATATGGGAGTAGGTTTCAATACTGGACAGGACGGTCAGGTGAGATCTCTAGTTCAACTGTCTGGGTTAGATTTTTCTTTTTTTTTTTGTCCAGTGTTTTCATTGATGCAGTGGAGAGAGATGCTCATGTAATTTAAACATGACATAGGATGCTGCTCTGGAGACTTCGCTCTGAGCTGACTTCCTCATGGGATGGGACACTGGGGCCCTTAAGGACTGTGCGGCTGTCCCCTAGGTGACATCTGATCTGAGCTCTGGACCGCGGTGCACAGGACAGAGCGGGGTCAGGCCCCCTGAGACACATCGCCACACGTACCTGCTCGATCCTCAGGAGTAAGTCTGGGGCAGCACCGTGCAAAAGTCAGAGGCACCTAACACAGTGCAGACCTAAATGTGTGTCTGCAAGGTGTAAGAAAATAATTCTCAACTGGGTTTCTGTAACATCGTCTGTTTTTACAGCAGGGACAGTCTGAGCCCTGAAGGGGTTTATGGAGCAAGAGAAAGACATTCCTCAGGGAAGAACCCCAGTTTGTGATTCCCGACACTAGCTGGCTTCACTCCACGTGAGGCTGCCCTGTACAGCCACCTGTCCTTTACTTCAACAGCTGAATTTTGTAGGTTGCTACTGAAATCTACAGCCCTCCTCCCCGAAAGGCTGAACGCCATGCCAATCTCCAGGTGCCAGGAATGTCCATCCAACGGCCAGACATCAACGACAACCTCACAGTCCCCACCCTCGCCCCAAGAGAGACGATCTGTTCACTCATCTCAACTGGCAAAACTGCGGTTCAAATGAGGAAACTACTCTTGTGAAATTAAGAGGCAGGAGAAGACAAGTACTTTGAACCTGGGCAGACGTTTATCTTCCCAACCGAAGTCAGAGTAAATAATACCCATGACTCAAGTGACTCTCAGTGACTCTGGGTTTGCTGTGGGTGGATCATTCATGCCCGTAACTCAATTCTACACCCACCTGGTAACAAAAGCACGGTAGTCCTCTTGCACACCTGCCTGGTGTGGAGGCCAGCACTTGCACGCCAAGTGCAGGCTTGTAGCTCAGCTCACACAGGTGGAGACAGGCTCTCATTACTAAGCTCCTGTACCCACGCTCCCGACAGTAACCATCCAAAAACCTGGAAACGCGTGTAACTTTCCATGACCACAGTTAGAATACATAAACAGTGTGCAGGAAGGGTTACCTGAGAGCTGAGACTTTCCTCTGTTCTTTACTTCCAAAGAAGGAAAAACAATTGTAAAAAACAAGAACATTTGCAGGATATGAACAAAACTCAAGGTGTGTGCACAATCTGAATTACCTTTCCATGGTTATATGGTAGTCAAGGTAGTTTATTATGAAAACGTGGGCCATCTCACTGTCTACGGGGAGACTGAATGGCAGCTCTGATGACACAATTTGTCGTTTTTGTTCTCAGGATCACGACAAAACAAATGCCTCAGGTGAAAAGACATGAACAAAAGTGATGTGGTTTTACTTTGTTACATGCTTAAGATACATGCGTTGACATCTTAAAAACAGAATTACCTTCAATTTCCCAACAGCCTATGTGCCTCTTACTTTCTGGCCTGTGCACACGCTGGTCATCCTGTGTGAGTGTCCCTTCTGCTGTAAAAAGGCACCTTTTCCATTTTCGTGGTGAAGCACTATCTACCCAACCACAGAGACACTGCTAAGAACTTACTTCTTCCCAGAAGCCTTTCTGGGATCTCAGCTAACCTTGCAGGGTTGTCTGGGCTGGTGTTTCAGTCTCTGAAACGTCTTCAACTTTATCTTTGGCATTAAATCCTTTTTTTAAAAATTTGGTTTATTTTTTAATTGATGGAAAACTGCTTACAATTTTGTGTTGGTTTCTGCCACACAACAACACAAATCAGTCATAACTGTATACAAATACCCCTTTGTTTTTTGTATCAAACTCTTATGACTAAAGGACATGAAACTTTATTATATATGATGTTACAAAGTGAAAGCGAAGTCATTCAGTCATGTCTGACTCTTTGCGACCCCATGGACTGTATCATGCCAGGGTCCTCTTTGTCTATGGGATTCTCCAGGCAAGAATACTGGAGTGGGTTGCCATTTCCTTCTCCAGGGAATCTTCCCGACCCAGGGACCGAACCCGGGTCTCCCGCACTGCAGGCAGACTCTTTACCATCTGAGCCACCAGGGAAGCCCATGAGGTTATAAGNGATTCTCCAGGCAAGAATACTGGAGTGGGTTGCCATTTCCTTCTCCAGGGAATCTTCCCGACCCAGGGACCGAACCCGGGTCTCCCGCACTGCAGGCAGACTCTTTACCATCTGAGCCACCAGGGAAGCCCATGAGGTTATAAGGCCTACTGTAAATTATAACTTCCTAGTTCATTTTCAATGTAGTTCGTTTATTCTTTAATACAACATATTACTTAGTACGTACTCCTAAAGAGACTTTGCAGAATCGGATTGGCTGTATGTTTCTGAATGAAGCTGATTAAAGTGGGGAGGGAGGCTAAGTGGCTGCTGGGATGAAGTGTGGACAGGTCATCGCTTAATTAATGCTGACTGGAGGCTACGCTGCAAATCAGTGTTTGAGTTCTGAGGTGTGGCACATAGACACACAGATACACGCATCTCCCACCTTAGTCGGGACCTCACCACCCACCCTCTGACCCTAAAACTGCAAATGGAACCCAGAGGCTGCAGGCAGCTCAGGGTGCCACTTGACAGACACGTCAATGCTCTTAACAAGGGAAAAAGTACAGAGCTCAAACGTCTCATAGCCCCCTGGTCCTCCGGAACAGCAGGGCAGGACAGAGGAGTTCTATCCCACAGTCTAGAACAGGGCCATTCCTGGGGCCTTCTGCTATGAGGGCTTTTTTTTTCTTCAGTAGACTAGGTTTTTGTCTCTCTTTGTTCCCTAGTTTTATCCAGGAAAGGGAAATGCAACACTGTATCACTTAAGTGTGCAACAATGAGGCGACAAGTGTGTATACTGAGAAATGATCGTGAGGACTCCTGAATGCTCACCCTGCACACTTAAGACTGGTCTGCTAAGCAGAATACTAACACGATTGATGCTTCCACACACTGACTCACCTCAACATATGAAATTGGGAATATTCCTATTTTGTCTGCCAGCATGCCTTCAGCCCAGTTTTCATCCACTCTGCGGATCACAGTTAGAACGTCGTCCTAAAGAGACATCAACGGACATTACTCCACCTGACCCTAGGAAGCGCGCCACCTAATTTTCTTTTTAACAGGAGACTCAAGTTGTAAGAGCACATGAATTAAGATGCCATGCCATGTCTTCGGGATGTGACCACCATGAGGTGATGAACTGAAGGGCACCAGACCAGACTAGCAGCCTGTCGGCACCTGCCACCCCACCCACGCCCTGAAACTCCTGTTCTGGATGGACTCTCGGGCTCTGCTCACCTTCTCTCCGATAAAACACCAAAAGCCCATTTAAATGTACATCCTACTGTTTTTCTTTACCAAAAACACACAACATTCTGGTCAAAATCCCAGACCATTTTATCAATTCAGCAGATACAGTCTGGTATGCTTTTCAGCAAAGAAATTTACATATAAAATAAGGAAGTAATGATGCTTCATTTTGTTGTTCATAATTCAGGGAATTAAAATCCCCGAGTGGCATGCCCCCACCCGAAAACATAGCTTAGAATTACATTTAGGCCCGAAATATGAAAATGATACCATACAGCGCGTCAACCAAAATTATCTTCCATAGAGGACACTCTGTGCACAAAATTACTGTCTTTCTGATCTGAGAAGCCTGCGTCCACATATTTTTAGAAGCACAGAGAGAGAGTTCACATAAAACTACTGTATTTTTTTGTACAGGCCACAGTTCATGCATGCAGGTACACAGAAGAGCTGGCAAACAGAAGGCAGTGTGTTCTAACTTTACCTTTGCAAACGGAAGGCAATCTTTGTCAGCTTCCTTGTCTTTAACTTCAAAGTCATAAAGTGCTTTGCACTGAGGCGGGGGCTGAGGTAACGGTTTGATGATCTGCACGAAGTTGGTGGGGAAGAAGCCGTGGACCCCGCCAACCTCTCCGTGGTACCAGTTCTCATCCACCTGTCGCCGCAGGACAATGATGTCGCCTTTGCTGAACTTAAGGTCCCCAGGCTCCTTGCCTTCGTAGTTGAATAATGCTTTGGCACATGGTAACTGAGGTATTCCCTGAAGGAAAGAGGGGAGTTTTAGCGAAAGAACTGTCCCACAATGTCTGAAAATTCAACTGTTTCACTGCGGTTGTTATTAGGTCCCAGACCAAATACACACTTTGTCTCAGGAAGACAATCCCACATAAAAAACTGCACGTGTGTGTGTGTGTCACCAAGAGCAAACAAAACCATGTCACACAAGAAAAGAACAGCAGACCACCCCCGGACCCTGAGAAGGCACTCTGTTGCTAAGGCTACTGTAGCCAGGCTTTCACCCTATTCAGGGTTTTTAGGATGTGGAATACCGCTAAGTCTGGCTTCCTGGTATAAAATTCAAAAACTCATTAAAAACTTAAATTCTGACATTCACCGCACCAAAAAGAAGGCTGAGTGCCAAAGGCTGCAAGGAGGTCAGTCCTAAAGGAAATCAACCCTGAATATTTGTTGGAAGGACTGATGCTGAAGCTCCAAACCTTCGGCCACCTGATACGAAGAGCCGACTCAAGAGAAAAGACCCTGATGCTGGGAAAGACTGAAGGCAGGAGAAGGGGACGACAGAGGACGAGACGGTTGGATGGCATCACTAACTCAGTGGACATGAGTTTGAGCAAGCTCCAGGAGATGATGAAGAACAGAGAAGCCTGGTGTGCTGTGGTCCACGGAGCCGAAAAGAGCTGGACATGACTGAGCAACTGAACAGCAAGATCACCCAGGACTTTCAACACGGTGAGTGGCAGGAGGAGACTTCAGGCAGTAGCCTGGTTACACCCCGGTGCCTGCAACCAGAAACACACTGCCTTGCGTGCTGGGTTCGTTCAGTGACCAGGAGCCCTGCAGAAGGCAGCCAGGGGTCGACGGCACTCTAACCCACCAATGGACGTTGGGCCCCTGGCCCTGTCCTGCTCCACTGGGCTGATTCAATTAAATTCCAAGAGACTGCAAAGTCAGTTTGTGTCAGACTTCCCCAAAGAAAACTTCCTGTATTAAATGAATCTCACCCTGATTTCAAACCCAGCAAAGTTCACTGATTTTTAAAAGGCTGATCCCCACAGAGTCTGCAGACAATGAAGGATAAAGAGTAAAGCGACTGAAAAGCAAGCAAGACTGCATTTTCCTTGTGCCAAAACCATCCCAAGAGCTGGGAGCCCCAGGGGTCCCTCAGTCACCTCCTGGCAAGGCTGGGGGTCGCAGCCGCACCTGGCCCCCAGACCTTCGGCCGCCTTCCCAAAGTGCTTCCTGGGCAAGGCCCCCGGCATCCGCGGAGTTTACATTTCACTTGGCTACATATGAAAGGGAGGCTCACGGGGCAGAGCCGGCCAGAGAGAGCCAGAGGCAGCGGCTGGGCATCGCAGGCAATGTGAGCTTTGACAACAGTTCTTAACCCAAAAACACACTTCGGTAAACAGTGACTGCTTTCCTCCTATAAAAAAGAATAACTATGACGTGGGCCTGTTATACTTTTCTAATATTTTTGCTTCTCTATTATATACACAGGTATTTTATAGGACATTAAATCCTCATGAGAGCAGCACAGGAACACTTCTGATTCACTGCTTTCCAGCCCATTTCTGCCCTATCGGGCGTACTCCAGTACATCTGGCAAAGAGCAGCGTGGTGGTCTAGCTGAGGTCCTCATATGTAAATAAAACCTTCACTGCCAATTGATTTTATAGACTCTAAATGCCAGTGCCCAGATATACATGCACAACAGCCCCTCTAAATTCAAATTCCTTCATGCATTTCTTACTGCTCCATAAAGTAAAAAAAGATTCAATGGCCTACTAAAAAGAACATTTAGAAGATACTCTTGTCATAGGAACAGCAATAAAACGTGTAAAGTTTAATGACTGAGTTGTATCTCAATTGGTATAAACTCTGGCTGATTGCAACTTGACTTCCAGAAACTTCCAGAAAGAACTGAGCCCCCTGTGTGGACGCCCTCCTGCCCCGGTTTCCACCCTCAGCAGGTGGGCCAGTCTGCTGTCACCACCTCCAGTCTCAGGAGCGCCTCGCCTCTGTGCTCCTGTCTGAATGTCTGTGTGCCCCTGTGATGCGGATGCTGAAGCCCACCCCCTCAAAGGCAATGCTGAAGAGCTGGGCGCTCAGGGCACGAGGTGGGGCCCTCAGCAGTGCAATTAGTACCCCAGAAACCCCACGTCCCTTCTGCCCGGTGAGGGTGCAGCGAGGGGCACAAGCAGTGGACAGGAGGGACTCCTCCAGACAGCCGATTCTGGACTTGCCAGATGCTACAGTGTAGGAAATTGTGCTTGTCATTTACAAGCTGTGCCATCTGGGGTGTTTTATGAGGCAGCCTGGACGGACTGACAGTCTTCCACTGGAGCTCACCAAGGGCACCCGGCCCCCACCATGTTCCTCCCTGGAGGGTCCCCAGTATGTCCCCGGAGGGACACATCCTGAGGTGACAAGGAGGCCAGCTTTCCCCCGCTTACAGTTTCCTGTCTGTCTGGGACGGAAGCTTCTGGTGTTTGGAATCACCCATAAATAAGACCAAGTTCGGGGTTGGGTGAAGGTCCACAGGATGGTCCGTTTCCACACGTACTAGCCCATCTGCTTTAGGACTAGACTGAATGCTGCCGCCTCAGGGAGGTCCCCAGCCCACCCTCAGGGTGGGAGGAGGGGCTGCTCGTCCTAAGCCCACTGCACCCCGTCCTCACTTGGCCCCCAGCCTGGTCCCCATGAGACCAGGGTACCTGGGCACAGGGGCTCCCATCTCTCCTCACGAGCACCCACTTGGGTGCCCGTGATCACAGCCCTGCTGGATGAATACGGCAGGAATGAACCTCATCGCTGGTGGGCTGAGCCCTGAACTGTGCCGGCTACATGGGAAGAGCCACATCCACAGGTCAGCTGCTTCAAAGACGACTCTACGGTGGGTCAGGCTCACCAGCTACGGACACGCTGACCACACCCCCCGTGCTTGCGAGCCGTGCTCCGTGGGGATGGATGGCTGCACACCCGTGTGGCCTGTCCCCAGCGCCTCCTCTGGGCCCAGCACATGGTGGGCACGCACGGTGGACAGAGGAAGAGCGGAGGGAGGAAGGAGGCTTGTCACTCCGCAGCCCCGGGCTGCTGGGGGACCGGGCACCTGTGCCCGAGGGGCACCTGGGGAAACGAGAGCCGCCGCTGCTAACTGGCGTCCCCCTTGGTGTGTGCTGCAGGCAAAGCTGCACACATGGCACGCTCTGGAAGGGGTCAGCTGAGCGCTTTGCACTGAGTGAACTGCTGGCATCTGAAAAACGCGAAGCCGAGCCCGCAGCAAACCACAGCAAACAAACATCTTTCTTACAGACTTGTCTGGCGGTTATGAGCAAGCAGTCACACAGCTGATATATCATATTTTTTCTTGGATGGCCTTAAAAATGGAGCACCCAACTGACAAACCATTACAGNTGCTGGCATCTGAAAAACGCGAAGCCGAGCCCGCAGCAAACCACAGCAAACAAACATCTTTCTTACAGATTCGTCTGGCGGTTATGAGCAAGCAGTCACACAGCTGATATATCATATTTTTTCTTGGATGGCCTTAAAAATGGAGCACCCAACTGACAAGCCATTACAGAAAACAAATCTTACAAATGTTTCAAAGGGAAGAGAGCTCTCGAGAATGCAGTCACTGAAATAAAATGAAGGGAACTCACGCCGCTCGTCGCCCTGTTAGTTTTCTGTTTCATCACGTTTAATAATTATGATAACATTTTGCAGAGAGCAACAAAATTTACTGGGAAAATTAGTGACCTGCTGTCTTGAGGATTCACGCCAGAATGAGGGCTATTTCCTGGTAAAGCATCGACTTTGTGTTTGGGAAACACCTGGGTGTTTGGGACACACCTGCCCTTGCCTGCCTTTCCTCCCACCGGCCCCTGGGCCATGGGCAGACAGGGAAGAATGGCCCTGACTGAGAGGCTCTGCAAGGCCCCCGTCCAGCCCTCACAGAAANCTGGTAAAGCATCGACTTTGTGTTTGGGAAACACCTGGGTGTTTGGGACACACCTGCCCTTGCCTGCCTTTCCTCCCACCGGCCCCTGGGCCATGGGCAGACAGGGAAGAATGGCCCTGACTGAGAGGCTCTGCAAGGCCCCCGTCCAGCCCTCACAGAAAGCCAGGAAGGTGGGTGAGCCAGAAGCATAGGGGCAGGGGCATATGGGAGCAGGTTTCAATACTGAACAGGACGGTCAGGTGAGATCTCTAGTTCAACTGTCTGGGTTAGATTTTTTTTTTTTTTTTGTCCAGTGTTTTCATTGATGCAGTGGAGAGAGATGCTCATGTAATTTAAACATGACATTAAATGCGAAAGACAGCTTACAGTTTCAGAATTAAAACAGCACTGGAGCAGACCCACACACATATGGACAATCAAGTAAACGTGTCAAGGCAACTTAACTAGGGAAAAGAAAATCTTTTCAACAATGGATGTGGAACTCTTAGAAGTCCATAGGAGAAACCCCTACCTCACACCACAGATAAAAAGAACTTGAAATGGATCTCAGAATCAAATGCAAAATCTCAACCTGTAAGTTTTCTAGGAAAACACACAGAATAATATCTTAATGATGAGGTAGTTCTCCTTTGCCCCCCCCCATCTTAACTAAACATTAAAATTTACAAGTTGAACTTTATGAAAACTGAAGAATTCTGTTCATCAAACGAGACAATAAACAAATAAAAATTCATGCTACATACAGGGGGAAACACTTGCAATACCTGTATCTGACAATGGACTTAAATTTAGAAATATGAAGAACTGCAAATAAATAACAACCCACCAACCCAGCTGAAAACCAGGCAAAAGATCTGAACACACACTTCAAAAAGGAACTGCAAAGGTACTCAACATCCCTAGGCACCAGGGAAATATAAACTAAAACCACAATGAGTTATTGCTTCATACCCATTAGGATGATTAAAATTTAAAAGACTGACAACAGAAAATGCTAATGATACAGAGCCAACAACTCATACACGCTGCTAGTGGGCATTTAGAATGGTGTAACCACTCTGGAAAACTACTCAACAGTTTCTTATAAGGTTATAAACACAGCTACTCATGGCCCCACAGTTCCAGTCCTGGGTGTTAATCCAAGAAATGAAGGTGTTTTCACTTTCACGCATTGGAGAAGGAAATGGCAACCCACTCCACTGATCTTGCCTGGAGAATCCCAGGGACAGGGGAGCCTAGTGGGCTGCCGTCTATGGGGTCGCACAGGGTCGGACACGACTGAAGCAACTTAGCAGCAGCAGTAGCAGCCACACAAAGATCCACACAGAAATGCTCCCTGCAGAACTATTCACAACGCGAACACTGAAAGCCCAGGTGGTCCATCTGCCGATGAACGCTGGACTCCTCAGCTAGTTTAAAACAGAGAAAAGGGCAACTTACTGACACTTATGAATGGAAAACCAGAATAAACACGTATCAGAACTGTCGTTCAGTCACTCAGTCACGTCCGACTCCTTGTGACCCCGTGGACTGCAGCACGCCCGCTCCTCTGTCCTTCACTATCTCCTGGAGCTTGCTCAAATTCATGTCCATTGAGTTGGTGACGCTATCTAAGCATCTTGTCCTCTGTCACCCACTTTTCCTTCTGCCTTCGATCTTTCCCAGCCTCAGGGTCTTTTCCAATGAACCGGCTCTCTGCATCAGGTGACCAAAGGATTGGAGTTTCCGCATCAGTCCTTTCAATGAATGTTCAGGGTTGATTTCCTTTAGGATCGATTGGTTTGATCTCCTTGCTGTCCAAGGGACTCAAGAGTCTTCTCCAGCACTACCCTTAGAAAGCATCGATTCTTTGGCGCTCAGCCTTCTTTATGGTCCAACTCTCACATCCGTACATGACTAATGGAAAAACCATAGCTTTGACTAGACGGTCCATTGTTGGCAAAGTGATGTCTCTGCTTTCTTATTACACTGTTTAGGTTTGTCATAGCTTTCCTTGCAAGAAGCAAGTGTCTTTTAATTTCGTGGCTGCAGTCACCATCTGCAGCGATTTTGGAGCCCAAGAAAATAAAATCTGTCACTGTTTCCACTTTTTTCCCTTCTGTTCACCATGAAGTAATGGGACTGATGTCATGGTAGTTTATTTAATGTTGAGTTTCAAGCCAGCTTTTTCACTCTCCCCTTTCATCCTCATCAAGAGGCTCTTTAGTTACTCTTCACTTTCTGCCATTAGAGTGGTATCAGAATACATATATACAAATTACATTTATATGACTTTGAGAATAGGTAAAACCAAATTACTGTAAAGAAACCCTCACAAGGCATGAGAAAATAGATGTATTTTATATCTTGGCTGGGATGTTGGTTAGTCAGCTGTAGACATGTGTCAAAACTCAGTATAATTCCACACTTGAGGATTTCCACACTGTGATTCACTTAATGTAAGTTTTACTTCAATATTAAAATATTTTAAAAATAAACCAGTGGCAGCACAGTGAAGAAAACTTAGAAATGACCGCATATGCTGGATCTGTAACTATGTACGCATGTGGGGGGAAAGATATGCAAGTGTCTCAGTCAGTAACAAGCCTACCTGGGCAAATAAGAGACCAGCAATGCAGAAGCAGAGACCAGCACCCAACAGGAAGGAGGCCCAGCACTGAGGCAGAGAAGCGGGTCTTTGTTTGTGGCCATCTGACCCCACACCAGTGCCATCGGCCTCTCCCTGGATGGCTTGGACACAGTCTGAAATCCACAAGCAGAAGGGACACAGGGCTCTCAGTGGGGAGAGAGGTGCAGATGACTTTACCTACATCTCACCTATTTTTGCTACATAATATTTGAAAATACTATGAAAGACAAGCTGCAGAAGCTGAGATGTATTCGTGGGGTAGTCAGTCTTCAAACACAACAGAGAAGTCTCATGCAGGGAGAGTAAGTCAGCTCCGTATTTGCTGACGGAAAAACACAGGCTGAAACGGATGCATACATTATTTAAGTGGGAGGAAAGGATTTCCTGACAGCAAGGGCTGTTCAGTACTGCAGTGAATTATGACACCTCTGTCACTGGAGACTTGGAAGAATCCAACTTCTCACAGGATGAGTTCTGCCCAAAGGCAAAGGAAGACAGAACAACCTGTGATCTCGATGACCCCTGTGGCTACCAGACCATCTGAGAGGGTGCTTTCATTCCTGCTGGTTCTGTCTCTGTTCCCTTTTTAGGGGTGGGCTCTCCAGCATGCGGAGGGGATGAGGTGTGGGCAGGGTCACTGATGGCACATTTGGGAAGAAGACACCTGGGATGTGAAGGACCTAAATGTGACCTCAACACCCTGGGGTCCAGGCTTCAGGAGAGCTGAGGCAGCTCAGCTGTGGGCCACACACACTCGGCCCTTCCTCTCACTACGTGTGCTTTCCATGCAAAAGTGACACATAATGTGCCTGTCACACTCACTGCTTTCCAAAGGACTGCTCTGCTGGCTGAGCCAGTGTGAAGATGGCACGGAATCATAGAGCACGACACTCTCTCACTATGGAACAACCTACTCTAAGGACGGAAAGTCAACCCTGTGAACCCAGACGGCACCATCAACATCTTCAATAAGGAAACAAACTTGTGCAAAAGCTTTGGGATCTGGGCTTTCCAAAAGAATTCAAAGTACAATCTCCTGGCCTTTTCAACTAAGCTCTTTCACCTTTGACTAAGTCTGTCTTAAAAGGATGCTTAAAATACTTGAAAATATTCTGTGGGTGAGATGAGTGTTACTGAAAAACACTGTCTTTATGCCTTAGTTTCTCCAAATATATGATGATATAAGAGGAAAAGAAATACCCATGTGCAATAAATAATTTTTATCAATAGCAGATTATTATTTTGAAACGAGCAATTTTATTGAAGCACTCTTTAAAAAAAAAACAAAAAAAAAACAGTGTTCCAATTCAAGTATAATGATTTCCAAAAATAAGAAATAAGAGAAACCTAAAAGAAAAGATTTACTAAGACACTTCTGATAAGCCCAAATCTAACTCTTTTTCTCTAAATAACCAAACAATAGGATATGAATTAAAGGTATTTTCAACCAAAATGAGGGGTTTCCCTGGTGGCTCAGATGGTAAAGAATCTGCCTGCAGTTCAGGAAACACAGGTTTGATCCCTGGGTAGGGAAGATCCCCTGGAGAAGGGAACAGGTACCCACTCCAATATTCTTGCCTGGGAAATCCCATGGACAGAGGAGTCTGGCAAGCTACAGTCCAGGGAGTCACAAAGAGTTAGACATGCCTGAGCAACTAACACTAACATTCAACCAAAATAAATCATAAAGAGATAAATTATGTTTTATATTTCTAGATGATTAAACATATAGCACGAGTATGAGTTAAGCAAGACTACTCGTAATAAGCATTTAATACAAATGGCGTTTTTTTTTTCATACTGTTCCTGGGGTTCTCAAGGCAAGAATACTGGAGTGGTTTGCCAGTCCCTCCTCCAGTGGACCACGTTTTGTCATTGGAAAAGACACTGATGCTGGGAAAGACTGAGGGCAGGACGAGAAGAGGAAGACAGAGGATGAAATGGGTGGATAGTATCACAGACTCAACGGACATAAATTTGAGCAAACTCCAGGAGACAGTGAAGGACAGGGAAGCCTGGCGTGCTGCAGTTCATGGGGTTGCAACAACTCAGATACAACTCAGCGACTGAACAACAACATATGGCATAAGAAGATAACTGATGATTCTAGCTGCATTCACAATAAAATCTGAGATGAGAAATTTGATCATTTGAGGTGGCCACAGGAATGGATTCAATTATAGCTAAAAATCTACTAAATACCTACTACATATCTATGTTTTTAAAAATGTGTTATAACTGAATGTTTCTTTGGGTAATGCAACTAGGCTGTCCTGTCCACAGGCTGTGAGCACAGTGAGACCAGGGCAAAGTCTCCCATTTGCATCCTGACAGCCCAGTGGGCAGACCAGAATCAACTCACTGTATTTCACGCCAAGAGATCTACCACACTCATCTCGTCAAAACTATCATTTCTATCAGATCAGGCTTTTTCCAATTCCCTTCCAGCAAACTCGGTTCAAACTCTTCTCCTGACACTTAAGATCCCAAACAATTTTCTCAAATACCTCATCCTCCTTTCTCAGTAGGTATCCAATATTCTAACTCCCTAGTCCCTAACACTGTCTCTCTACCCCCAGCCCTGGGACATTTCTCCAACACTCTCTCCATCTGAAGAGCCCTCTTCCCCAGACCCCACGTCCACTTGTCAGAAGTCCATTTACCTTACAAGGCACAACTCAAATACAACAGTGTCCAACCCTTTTCTTATTCCTTAATAGAGATGTCCATCTCCTTCTGGACCCCAGATGGTTGTCTGTGGTTCTCTGTTGGCTTAACTGTACCTTTTAAATATACACTTGCATTCTTAGCTAGTAACAGTGCGAGACGTAAAACACTCCGAGAGCAGGGATAGTCTCTGACACGGTCCTGAGTCCCCTGCAGGGCCCAGCTCTGGGCCTTACACACAGTAAGTGCATTTACTGAAAGACGAGGTCCCTCCTCCCCACACCCTTTCACAGCGACCTCACAATCCTAAGAGAGGAGCAGCGTTTCTGCCTGGCCCCCCCAACCGCCACCACCAGCCTATGCCCTCCGGCCGAGTCGCCAGGCTGTGTCTGGTGTCCTACGACCAGGAACTCTGCGTAAGAAGTCAGTGGGGTGGCCTATGTAGTGTCCACTGATATACAACAACCCAACAGAAGGTCAGGGCACTGAGATGGGCATCTGCTTGTACTTTGGTTGTTTTATCTGAGCTAGGAAAGGAAATGAAAGGAAGAGCACGCCGCAAATCAAAGCGGTACGCAGTTGGGGCTAAACATAGGTGTTTACTTGCCTGAGTCCCTGCTGGCTCAGATGGTAAAGAATCTGCCTGCAATAGAGGAGACCCAGGCTCGATCCTTGGATCCAGAGGATCCCTGGAGAAGGACCCAGCAACCCACTCCAGTATTCCTGCCTCAGAAATCCCATGGACAGAGGAGTCTGGTGGGCTGTAGCCCATGGGGTCGCAGAGTCAGACGCAACTGAGCGACTAACACACAGAAGTTCTAGAAAAAGAGGGAAAACATGCATTTAGTTTAGTTTGGTCGCTCAGTCATGTCCGACTCAGCCCATGTGACCCCATGGACTGCAGCGTGCCAGGCTTCCCTGTCCATCACCGACTCCCGGAGCTTGCTCAAACTCCTGTCCATCAAGTCAGTGATGCCATCCAACCATCTCATCCTCTGTAATCCCCTGCTTCTCTTGCCTTTAATCTTTCCCAGCATCAGGATCTTTTCTAATGAGTCAGTTCCTCGCATCAAGTGGCCAAAGTATTGGAGCTTCAGCCTCATCATCAGTCCTTCCAATGAATATTCAGGACTGATTTCCTTTAGGACTGACTGATTTGATCTCCTTGCAGTCCAAGGGACTCTCAAGAGTCTTCTCCAACACCACAGTTCAAAAGCATCAATCCTTCGGGGCTCAACTTTATGGTCCAAAGCTCACATCTATAGATGACCACTGGAAAAACCAGAGCTTTAACTATACGGCCCTTTGTTAGCAAAGTGATGTCACTATGTTTTAATATGCTGTCTAGATTTGTCATAGCTTTTCTTCCGAGGAAATGAGCATCTTCCAAGGAGCCATTTCATGGCTGCGCTCACTGCAGTGATTTTGGAGCCCAAGAAAATAAAGTCTGTCACTGTTTCCACTGTTTCCCCATCTATTTGCCATGAAGTGATGGGACCAGATGCCATGATCTTTATTTTCTGAATGCTGAGTTTTAAGCCAGCTTTTTCACTCTCCTCTTTCACCTTCATCAAGAGACTCTTTAGTTTCTCTTTGCTTTCTGCCATAAAAGTGGTGTTATCTGCATATCTGAGGTTACTGATATTTCTCCCAGCAGTCTTGATTCCAGCTTGTGCTTCTTCCAGCCCAGCGTTTCTCATGATGTACTCTGCATAAAAGTTAAATAAGCAGGGTGACAATATACAGCCTTGACGTACTCCTTTCCCAATTTGGAACCAGAATTTTGTTCCATGTCCAGTTCTAACTGTTGCTTCTTGACCTGCATGTAGATTTCTCAGGAGGCAGGTAAGATGGTCTCGTATTCCAATTTCTTGAAAATTTTCCACAGTTTGCTGACAGTCACAGTCAGTGAAACAGAAGTAGATATTTTTCTGAAATTCTCTTGCTTTTTCTATGATCCAACGGATGTTGGCAATTTGATCTCTGGTCCCTCTGCCTTTTCTAAATCCAGACTGAACATCTGGAAGTTCAAGGTTCACATACTGTTGAAACATAGCTTGGATAATTTTGAGCATTACTTTGCTAGCATGTGAGGTGGGTACAACTGTGCGGTAGTTTGAACATTCTTTGGCATTGTCTTTCTCTGAGATTGAAATGAAAACTAACCTTTTCCAGCAAACATGTATTAGCATACCAGAAGTTTTTAAGAACATAGAGAAGAAGACTTGAAAGCAAGTGAAATCAGGAAAATTTCAGTGGCTGTAAATGGGTGAATTTTATTAATATGTGAACTATATCTCAAAATGAAAGTCATTAGTTGATATCTAAAAAAGCAAGAAACAGACCAAATAGCATTTGATGTAAGTAGTCAAATTACATTCACTTTTAAGATAGTCAAATTCTTTTATTAAAACTTATAAATACACTAAAAGCATTTCAATGGCTGGATAGAAAAATATCTAAGGCAGGGCTAACGATCAAGATGGTGAGTGTCCCACTCCCCCAAAGGAACAGAAGTATAAGCAAAGATAGACACATGAGACCAACCTACACTTATAAGCTTCTGTGCAGCAAAGGAAACCATTGATAAAATAAAGACAACCAACAGCCTGGGAGAAAATATTTGCAAACGATGAAGCCGAAAAGGGCTCAGTTTCCCAAATACACAAACAGCTCATATTCAAAAACTGAAGAACCCAACAAAAAATGGGCAGATCTAAATAGACATTTCTCCAAAGAAGACATGAAGATGGCTAATGGGAGCATGATAAGATATTCAACATTGCTAATTATTAGATAAATGCAGATCAGAAGAACAATGTGGCACCATCTCATGCAAGTCAGAATGGCCGTTATCAAATACTCTGCAAATAGCAAATGCTGGAGAGGGTGTGGAGAAAAGGAAAACTGCAGTACACTGCTAGTGGGGATGTAAACTGGTGCAGCCACTATGGAGAACAGTATGCAGCTTCCTTAAAAACTAAAAAGAGAATTATCAAATAATCTAGCAATCCTACTCCTGGGCATATATCTCNAAAATAAAGTCTGTCACTGTTTCCACTGTTTCCCCATCTATTTGCCATGAAGTGATGGGACCAGATGCCATGATCTTTATTTTCTGAATGTTGAGTTTTAAGCCAGCTTTTTCACTCTCCTCTTTCACTTTCATCAAGAGACTCTTTAGTTTCTCTTTGCTTTCTGCCATAAAAGTGGTGTTATCTGCATATCTGAGGTTACTGATATTTCTCCCAGCAGTCTTGATTCCAGCTTGTGCTTCTTCCAGCCCAGCGTTTCTCATGATGTACTCTGCATAAAAGTTAAATAAGCAGGGTGACAATATACAGCCTTGACGTACTCCTTTCCCAATTTGGAACCAGAATTTTGTTCCATGTCCAGTTCTAACTGTTGCTTCTTGACCTGCATGTAGATTTCTCAGGAGGCAGGTAAGATGGTCTCGTATTCCAATTTCTTGAAAATTTTCCACAGTTTGCTGACAGTCACAGTCAGTGAAACAGAAGTAGATATTTTTCTGAAATTCTCTTGCTTTTTCTATGATCCAACGGATGTTGGCAATTTGATCTCTGGTCCCTCTGCCTTTTCTAAATCCAGACTGAACATCTGGAAGTTCAAGGTTCACATACTGTTGAAACATAGCTTGGATAATTTTGAGCATTACTTTGCTAGCATGTGAGGTGGGTACAACTGTGCGGTAGTTTGAACATTCTTTGGCATTGTCTTTCTCTGAGATTGAAATGAAAACTAACCTTTTCCAGCAAACATGTATTAGCATACCAGAAGTTTTTAAGAACATAGAGAAGAAGACTTGAAAGCAAGTGAAATCAGGAAAATTTCAGTGGCTGTAAATGGGTGAATTTTATTAATATGTGAACTATATCTCAAAATGAAAGTCATTAGTTGATATCTAAAAAAGCAAGAAACAGACCAAATAGCATTTGATGTAAGTAGTCAAATTACATTCACTTTTAAGATAGTCAAATTCTTTTATTAAAACTTATAAATACACTAAAAGCATTTCAATGGCTGGATAGAAAAATATCTAAGGCAGGGCTAACGATCAAGATGGTGAGTGTCCCACTCCCCCAAAGGAACAGAAGTATAAGCAAAGATAGACACATGAGACCAACCTACACTTATAAGCTTCTGTGCAGCAAAGGAAACCATTGATAAAATAAAGACAACCAACAGCCTGGGAGAAAATATTTGCAAACGATGAAGCCGAAAAGGGCTCAGTTTCCCAAATACACAAACAGCTCATATTCAAAAACTGAAGAACCCAACAAAAAATGGGCAGATCTAAATAGACATTTCTCCAAAGAAGACATGAAGATGGCTAATGGGAGCATGATAAGATATTCAACATTGCTAATTATTAGATAAATGCAGATCAGAAGAACAATGTGGCACCATTTCATGCAAGTCAGAATGGCCGTTATCAAATACTCTGCAAATAGCAAATGCTGGAGAGGGTGTGGAGAAAAGGAAAACTGCAGTACACTGCTAGTGGGGATGTAAACTGGTGCAGCCACTATGGAGAACAGTATGCAGCTTCCTTAAAAACTAAAAAGAGAATTATCAAATAATCTAGCAATCCTACTCCTGGGCATATATCTGGAGAAAACCATAGTTTGAAAAGATACATGCACCCAAGTGTTCACAGCAGCACTATTTACAACAGTCAAGATGTGAAAGGAACTTACCTAAATGTCCATCAACAGATGAATAGAAAAGAAGATGTGGAATACATATATATATACACATATATATACATACATATATTCATATATATATATTACTCAGCCACTAAAAAGAATGAAATAATGCCATTTGCAGTAACATGGATGGACCTAGAAATTATACTAAGCGAAGGAAGACAGACAAAGACAAATATCATATATTACTTATACATGTGATCTTAAAAAGATGATACAAATGAACTTATTTACGAAACAGAAAGACTCAGAGACATTGAAAACAGACTTATGGTCACCAGTGGGGCAAGGCGGGGAGGGAGAAACGGTGAGGATGAGATTAAGAGATACAAACTACTATACATGCTGTAGAGGAACAGTTAAGGACAGGGGACTAGATTCAGTATCTTATAATAAACACGATCAGAAAATCCTAGCCAGCTAACCTGTTACTTATGTGCGTGGACAAAACAAAGACGTCTTTAAACACACAAAATCTCAGGAGGTTTATGCCCTGTGCATTTCAGATGAAAAAAAAAAAAAAGATTATTCAAGGAGGCAACTCCTATGCAAACCCACATCCACTCACTAGAGAGATGACACCTGTTGCAAGAAATGTGACTCCCATATGACTGGGGAGACAGGAGGAAAATGGAAAGACCTGGAAAGAGGACCTACCAGACACAGGAGCTGGACCCATCCCACCTGCCCCACTGCAGGTTATGTGTCCGACACAGGTTACGTGTCCTTCACGGACCCAGATCCACTGCAGTGGCTAATGGTTATATAATCCCAGTACTGCAAGTGCTGTTTTTATTCGGTTTCAATTTTTAGAATTAATCTCCACACACAGCAAAGTAGCCTTAATTAGAGACACAGAAGGGAACGTTATCAACTGTAATAATGCAAAAAACCAAATCATATGCTGAACAAAAACCAGCTGTTCGGGAAGAGGAGGTGGGAGGTGGGAGAAGACATCTGAATTTTATGACAAGGTATCTGAAAAGGATACTGTTTAAGGCTCAGCAATCAAGAAATGGAAGCGTCTTATAAGGCTGTACAGGTAACCAGCAGAACTACAGAAAAAAGAGTAAGCATCTACCTCTGGAATTTAGGACTAGCTATGAAAGGCCATATACTTGTATTTTTCACTTTAGACTCTGCTGTGTAGTTGCCTATTTTCTATCATGAGTAGGTATAACTTCAAAGATAAAATGCATAAGAAAAAGGAAGGCAGTGTGTAAAGTTCAAAAGTACTCACTATAAATTGTAATAGATTATCTTGTTTTTCAACTTTCAAAGATGGTGAATAACACAAAAGATAACCCTATACCGACAACCTCACTTTAGAAATCAAGCACTGTAAATAGTAGCTGAAGCCTCCTACACTTTTCTTCACCAACCATATGGTTACCTTTAAAAGAAAATGAAGTAAAGCTGGTGGACCCTAAACACTCGCCCCTCACTGCCAGCTCCAAGCCCCCCTCACTGATGAGGATATTCAGTTGCACAAACCATCGACTTCTGCACATTAATTCAGTATCAGCAGAATGACAGTAACATCCTCACGTCACTCGCTTGTCATTCAGGCTCCGTCTCTCACAGTAAATACGCAGGTTTTAGTTTGCTGGGCTAATAGGTTCCTTTATGGAAATAAAAAAGGAGCATATGTATACAATAAGTTCAGCTGTTTAAAAATGGGGGGAGGGGGCCTAAAGCTGTGTCCACGATCATGCTCCTCACTTCCCTGAAGAAGTGAGGCACTCCCGTCAGCATGACTTCACAGTGAGAGCTGACCTCTACCTGCTGCAGACCACAGGAAGCAGCAGAATTAACAGTTTAGCTTTGAAGAAAACAAAAACGTACACACCTTCCCTCCGCTCAAAAAGGGATCAGTTCACTAACTGCTGAGAAGCGTGGCGGTCACTTGACGTGTGAACTTCAGAAACCGACGTGTACTCCTGTTGACCAAGTATCTACTCACTGGCAAGCTCCTTTAAACAGCTGGATGGAGGGGTGACACAAGATTATTAAAACCACAGTCACGAACACTTGATGCATCAGAGAGAGGAGCGGGTGCATCAGGGCGGCGCCTTTACAAGCCCGACAGGGTGACGGTAAAGACCAGCATGACACTTACGCGTGCAGCTCCTGGGCCTACAGCTCAAGGTCACTGCGGCAGAAGGCAGGGTCTTCCCCACGGCGGCTCCAGGCCAACAGCGAGGACTGGAGGGGCTGGCGGCCCCGCCCATCAGCACCCGGCCCCAGCCGCCTTCCTGGACGAGACACGCCTCCTGTCCCACCCAAACACCTGCAAGCCCACAGCCAAGAGCACTGCTGACGTCTGCCACTCTTCCCAGGGGTGTCAGCCGGTTACGCTGGGAAGGACGGTGAGCCATGTCTGAGAACGGTGCGTCCGTGCTGTCGTTATTCTGAGGCTGAGCAGGGATCCCAGGTATCCTGTACCAGCTCCCACCGTCTGCCTGCTGGACACAAATGGACTGAAGTCTTTGCTCAATGTTTCGTCCTCCACTGTTATATTCTTTTGAAAAACAGATGTTTCATTGAAAAGATTTCCTCAGCTTGTACCCTACAGATCTTTATAAACAGCCACTTGGACCAAGGAGATATTTTTCATTCTCTACTTAAAGAAGAAGATAAAAACTAAAAAAAAAAAATGACAGCATTTGCAAGAACAGAAAAACAGTCATAAAATCAAGCACTGAAAGATCTCCACAGTGATCTTAACGAACACACAATAAATTTGTTAATGCAAGGAACGTTTATTTAAACACAAAAGAACATTCACAATCCAGTGTATATGTCCACATCACCAAGAGGATTACTCTAATATAAGCTATTTTATATATTTTACATAGTCGGGATGATCCCTTGCAGAAGGAAACGGCAACCTACTCCTTTATTCTTGCCTGAAGAATTCCATGGACAGAGAAGCCTGACGGACTATAGTCCATGGGGTTGCAGAGTCGAACACGACTGAGCGACTTTCACTCAAGCCATTTTACAAGTTAATAATTTTATAATGAGGCACATTTCATAGAAAAAGCATGAGAATTCCAGAAAAACATCTACTTCTGTATCACTGACAATGCTAAAGCCTTTGACTGTGTAGACCACAAAAAACTGTGGAAAACTCTAAAAGAGATGTGACTACCAGACCGCCTTATTTGCCTCCTGAGAAACCTGTATGCAGGTCAAGAAGCAACAGTTAGAAACAAACATGGAACAACGGACTGGTTCCAAATTGGGAAAGGAGTACGTCGAGGCTCTATATTGTTGTCTTGCTTATTTAACTTACATGCAGAGCACATCACATGCAATGCCGGGCTGGATGAAGCACAAGCTGGAATCAAGATTGCCGGGGAAATATCAATAACCTCAGATATGCAGATGACACCACCCTTATAGCAGAAAGTGAAGAGGAACTAAAGAGCCTCTTGATGAAGGTGAAAGAGGAGAGTGAAAAAGCTGGCTTAAAACTTAGTATTCAAAAAACTAAGATTATGGCACATGATCCTATCACTTCATGGGAAACCTTCAGTCGCTAAGTCATGTCCGATTCTTTGTGACCCCGTGGACTCCAGCATGTCATAGCAAATAGATGGGGCAACAATGGAAACAGTGACAGACTTTCTTTTCTTGGGCTCCAAAATCACTGCAGATGGTGACTGCAACCATGAAATTAAGACACTTGTTCCTTGGAAGAAAAGCTGTGACAAATCTAGACACTGTATTAAAAAGCAGAGACGTCCCTTTGCCAACAAAGGTCCATATAGTCAAAGCTACAGGTTTTCGAGTAGTTGTGTATGGATGTGAGCGTTGGACCATAAAGAAGGCTGAGCACCAAAGTACTGATGCTTTCCAACTGTGGTGCTAGAGAAGACTCTTGAGAGCCCTTTGGACTGCAAGGTGATCCAAACAGTCCATCCTAAAGGAAATCAACCCTGAATCTTCATTGGAAGGACTGATGCTGAAGCTGAAGCTCCAATACTTTGGCCACCTGATGTGAAGAGCTGCCTCATTGGAAAAGACCCTGATGCTGGAATAGACTGTGAAGGCAAATCTGGAGAAGAGGATGAGATGGTAAATGGCATCTAAGCAAGCTCTGGGAGACTGTGATGGACAGGGAAGCCTGGTGTGATGCAGTCCATGGGGTCGCAGAGAGTTGGAACAACCTAGCAACTGAACATCATTTTGACTTCATGTTAACTGTATAATCTACTATTTTAAAAGTAAACTAAGTGTTAAAATGTTTTAAAATAACTCTTATTTTCAAGTTGCTTACATACATGGAGACCAGTTTCCATGGAGTTAAGGGGTAAGAAAACAGATAAAAGATTCTAAACATAGTTTCACTGATACAGTTCCCTGCCTGCCTAAATAGCAAATATCAAAAGTGTGCATGGGCTGAACACATACACAGATACTCACAAAGCTGATGGGTAAAGGCATTAAAGCCTTGCTTCTCACAGACAGGGTCCGTGAGAGTTAAATTTTAGAAACAGTGAGCCTGATCCCTCTTCGGAGGCACAGATTCACAGGGTGCTGTGGCGGGAAGGAACCCACACGATTATTTAGACCAACTCCAGCACACTGGGACAAAAAGGCAAATCTAATGCCAGCATCACACAGCTGGCCAGTGCCAAAGTCAGGACCCTAAACCCTGAGATGCTGCTTCAGTGGGCCAGTGAGGCTTGGCAGAGGCGCCGTCCAGAGCCTTCAGCTGACGTGCTTGTCCTGGACTGAGTGGGCAGCAGGTCGTCACAGGAGCATCAGAAACACTCCCACAGAGCTGGGAGGCAGAGGCAGCAGTGATGGGGGGCATGCTGCCGGCTATGGACACGATACACTGCGTCTCACGAGGCGGGAAGGTGGAGGGGGACCCCGGCCTGGGGCCGCGTGGCCTCCAGACCGAGGAAAAGGCAGGAAACATTCTTGGAGCATCCCGGGAGCACTTGGGCTCGCCTCCGCCTTGGGGTCAACCCAGGGAGAACTCTGACCTACCGAACTGTAAGGAAATAAATTTACATTGTTTCAGCCCCAAGTTTCTGGTGATTCACTGCAGGTGAACCCAGAGCCAACCCTTGCTCCCCCAGCCAGTCCAAGGAGGTACAAGGCCACGGGACAGGTGCGGCCCCATCCCACCCGGTTGAGGGGACTCCCCACGCTGCCCGGGTCACATGAGGACAGCAGGCAGCGCTGCGGGGCTCACAGCCAGGGCAGACGGCTGCTGGGGGCCCGGCCCAGAGACGGCCCCACACAATGCCAGGCAAGGCCACCCTCTGTTTACCTTAGCTCATTCTTGGAACTGTGTTTGCTTCCAAGTGAAATACGATTTACTTTGAATACATTTTACAGTGTTCTACTTCAAAGAGTGGGTTGGACCTTCCAAACAGCATCTTATCAGAACTCTGTATTTTTTTTTCCCCTAAAACTTATTCCTCCCACTAAGCTGCGGCAGAAGCCATGGTGGTGACCCCAGATGACCGTGTGGACAGAGCCCTCCGCTGCTGTCTGCAGTCAGCGTCCCAGAGGATGGCGGGGTGGCGGCGGACCCCTCACCTGCATGCAGAGCAGCCCCTAGGCACCCCCCCACCCCGGCCAAACCAGCCTCAGCCCCAGCACGGATTGCCAGGCACAACTACAGGAAACCTCACAGCTCTGAGCCCAGGGGCCAGGACACCACGTGGAGCACAGCGAGGGCCAAGGAGGCAGGTGCAGCGCAGGCAGCTGGAGCGGCTCCTCCCCTCCACACCCGACGCGCTGCCCGGGACGGGCCCGAAGAACGAAGCAGTGAAGGAAAAGGGCCAACCGCGCACCTGCTGAGAAGCGTGTGTCAGCCAGGCCCTCCCAAGGCCCACTCGTGTAAATACTGACCCACCTCCTGACTCCAGCCATCACCAGACGAGCCCACAGTGGTAACGGGTCACTGCGCCCTGCACCATCAGGGATGCTAGCCACCACTGCCCAGGTCGCCAGAGAGCAAGGTGGGCGCCCCGGGCACGGTGGCCCATGGGGTCTCATCCCGGCGCTTCCCCAGCCTCATCTGGTTTTGTTTTCCTTTACTTGCTTTAGGCTTTGGTTGTTGCTCTCGTCTACCCAAGTAAATCAGACTGAGTAGAAGCATCTCAAATACACTGTGAGACAGTGAAAAATACGAATTTATGTCAGAGTCCTGTGCACATGGAGCAAACTCAGACACTTCTACTCTTTGTCTCAACAGATTTTAACATAATCACTGTCCCCTCTGGCTTCTCAGGTGGTGCAGTGGTAAATAATCTGCCTACAAGGTACCAGATGCAGGAGATATGGTTGGATCCCTGGGACCAGAAAGATCCCCTGGAGGCGGAAACGGCAGCCCACTCCAGTATTCCTGCCTGGAGAACCCCATGGACAGAGGAGCCTGGTGGGCCTCGTTCTTTCCTCCCTGATGTGGCCCATCTTCTCCCCGCTCCACACCTGGTGTCCCAGGTCCAAGATTCTCTGAGCAAACGTTCACGTTGGAAAATCCTTTAATAGAGGATTCTGAAGATTAAGTTCTTTTAGGTAGAAATCTGAGGTGAAATCTGAGGCACCCTGAAGACACAGGAATGTGTAGAAAATGGTCACCATATCTTCTTTATCCAGTCATCTGCTGATGGACACGTAGGCTGCTTCCATGTCTTAGCTACTGTCAACAGTGCTGCTGTGAACACTGGGGTGCGTGTCCCTTTCCAAATTAGATCTTCTCCACATACACGCCCAGGAGTAGGGTTGCTGGATCATATGACAACTTTATTTTTAGTTTTCTGAGGAAGCTTCATACTATTCTCTATAGTGAGGCACCAATTTACATTCCCTCCAACAGTGTAGGAGGGTTCCCTTTCCTCCATACCCTCCTCAGCATTCGTTATTTGTAGGCCTTTTAAAAGGGCCATTCTGAGCAGTGGAGGTGGTGCCTCACTACCGTTTTGACTTGCGTTTCTCAAATAATCAGCCAAGCCGAGCATCTCTTCACGCGCCTGCGGGCCAGCTGTATGTCTCCTCTGGAGAAGTGTCTGCCTAGGTCTTCTTCCCGTTTTGGAGTAAGTTCTTTTTTTCCTGTCGCTGTTGTTGCATAAACTGCTGGTACACTTTAGAGATTAATCCCTTGTTGGTCACATCATTTGCAAACATTTTCTCCCATTCTATGAGTCACCTTTTCATTTTGTTTATGGTTTCCTAAGGAGGCAAAGATTCCCTGGTGGCTCAGACGGTAAAGCGTCTGTCCCCAGTGCGGGAGACCCGGGTTCGAGCCCGGGGTTGGGAAGATCCCCTGGAGAAGGAAATGGCAACCCATTCCAGTACTCTTGCCTAGAAGATTCCATAGCTGGAGGAGCCTGGTGGGCTACAGTCCACGGGGTCACGAAGAGTCAGACACGACTGAGCGACTTCACAACAGAGACAAAACATCTGTACTCCAAAAACTATAAGTCACTGATGGGAAAACTGAAGACCGCACAGACAGGTGTAAAGATATACTGTGTCCTTGGACTGGAAGGGTCAATACTGTTAAAAATGACCATACTACCCAAGGCAATCTACAGAGTCAATGTAATCTCTAGCCTATCAAATCACCAATGGCATTTTTTTTTTTTAAGAATTAGAACAAATAATTTTACAATGGAAATACAAAAGACCCTGAATAGCAAAAACAATACTGAGAAAGAACAGAGCTGGAGGAATCATACTTTCTGACTTCGGACTATACTACAAAGCTACAGTAATTAAGACAGTATGGTATTGGAACAAAAACAGAAATATAGATCAATAGAAAAGGATAGAAAGCTCAGAGATAAACCCACACACCTACTGACAATCTACAAAAAAAGACTTAACAATACATTATGGAGAAAAGATAGTCTCTAAATGGTGCTGGGAAAACTGGACAGCTACATGTAAATGAATGAGATTAGAACACTTCCTAACACCATCTATAAAAATAAACTCTAAATGACTTATTGTCGTTCAGTCACTAAGTCCTGTCCAATTCTTTGTGACACTATGGACTGCACTATGCCAGGCTTCCCTGTCCTTCACTATCTCTCAGAGTTCGCTCAGACTCATGTCCATTGAGTTGGTGATGCCATCCAATCATCTCTTACAGGCCTAAAAATACAAGACCTGATATTATAAAACTCCTAGAGGGAAACATAGGCAGAGCACTCTTTGACATAAATCAAAGTAATATTTTTTAAATCTGTCTCCTACAGTAATGGAGACAAGAGCAAAAATAAATGGGACCTAATGAAACTTAAAAGCTTTTGCACAGCAAGGGAAACCACATATACTACATATCCTTGACTGAATGCAATCAAGTTAATAATTTTAGTTATTTGCATCTTACTCTATAAATTAAAAGAAATACATTATTACCACTGATTTGCTAGATACAGTAGACTTTCATATTCAAATCAGGTAAGACATAATCATTTACGAAAGAGGCTGATGGAAAAAAATCACTCCCGAGCAAGTGCTTGGACACGGGGACCTGTGAAGCAGGATCCCTGTTTCAACACATGCGTAATTAAGATGCCAAAACATCCTCTCTTCCAAAGTATTCTTAATTTCCTGCCTAACACCACCTTGAAATTTCAACCCTCCTCAAAAATATGATGATGGAGATGCTGAGAGAATAGAAATTAACATAACATAAGAAACAACCTTCACAATTTACAATAAAGGAGATACTTTATTTGTCCCAATCACAGACTCGTGTGGGATCTTCAGGTACAGTCTTGCTCTAGTGTGACTTACAAAGGGCTTATGGGAAAAGTGTCTCCTGTACACAAGTGACTGGTTTGGGTCCCTGTTAATGACTACACTCCTTTCCTGCTGAAGGACAGAGAGGAGGCAGGTCTAGACCTCAGACAGCCCCTCCACCTCCTTAAAGAGCTACAGCGTAGGCCAGTAGGCAAGGAACTGCTTTTTTCTGCCATAAAAAGAAAGGACAAAGGTGGCTTTTAGTGGTGTTTTCCAAGACTCTTTAAAAACTGTTCAAAAAAATTTTTTTTATGTCAACAAGAAACAAATGAGTTCGGACATGACTGCTTGTTGGAAGCCTTCACCTAGCGAAGTATGTAGAAAAGGGATGGCTCATTTCTATAACATCACAAAGTTTATGAGCGTACAAAGCTCAAGCTGACAGGTTTTGTCCATTAGCAGGGCTCAAAGGGAGGTTTGTTTGTTTTTAAAAGCAATAAAAGCTCATGTCATCACTTCTGCCTGAATCTGTGACCCGCGGTTGGGGGTGAAGCACCTAGAACCTGAGCACAGCTGTTGGTGACACGCAGACCTTCACTCGTGCAGGCACCAGACCCGAGCACCCTGTGGGCAGGCGGACCGTGACCCCACATGCCTCCAAAGTCCACGTGCTGGAGCAGGCTCGCTCCCGGGGGTCACCTGCACCTTCCCAAACTGACTACTGACAGCGTCACCCCAGTGCTCTGTAGTCAATCCTAAATACTGACACGTTTCCAGCTCCACGGGCAATGGCAGGCCCCTCACACAGGCACACCCACACACGCCTGACCCTGAAGCTGGAAGACTCTAGAAAACCAGACAGTGAGGTCCTAGAGGGGAACCGATGTGGGCTGTGAGGTAGGGAGTGGGAGGGTTGGGGAGTGCCAGACTCGGGTTTCACCCATCACAACTTCTTTGCCTCCTGAGCCTTGCTGAGGTCAGCTGCTCTTCTCCTTTCGAGACAGTCATTCAACTGAACAATATGATGATGGCCTGCAATCAGTGAAGGCTCAGGACCTTCACCTCAGTCCACAGCCATCACTAATGATCCAGGAGCCACTCAGGAGGAGATGCCTATCTCTGGATGAAGAGGCTGGTCCAGAAAAATCCCTGACTTCCCTATCAGCTGGGGTAGGAGGCGCTGCCTTTTTTTTTTTTTTTTTTTTTATTCATTGGAAGGACTGATGCTGAAGCTGAAGCTCCAATACTTTGGCCACCTGATGTGAAGAGCTGCCTCATTGGAAAAGACCCTGATGCTGGAATAGACTGTGAAGGCAAATCTGGAGAAGAGGATGAGATGGTAAATGGCATCTAAGCAAGCTCTGGGAGACTGTGATGGACAGGGAAGCCTGGTGTGATGCAGTCCATGGGGTCGCAGAGAGTTGGAACAACCTAGCAACTGAACATCATTTTGACTTCATGTTAACTGTATAATCTACTATTTTAAAAGTAAACTAAGTGTTAAAATGTTTTAAAATAACTCTTATTTTCAAGTTGCTTACATACATGGAGACCAGTTTCCATGGAGTTAAGGGGTAAGAAAACAGATAAAAGATTCTAAACATAGTTTCACTGATACAGTTCCCTGCCTGCCTAAATAGCAAATATCAAAAGTGTGCATGGGCTGAACACATACACAGATACTCACAAAGCTGATGGGTAAAGGCATTAAAGCCTTGCTTCTCACAGACAGGGTCCGTGAGAGTTAAATTTTAGAAACAGTGAGCCTGATCCCTCTTCGGAGGCACAGATTCACAGGGTGCTGTGGCGGGAAGGAAGCCACACGATTATTTAGACCAACTCCAGCACACTGGGACAAAAAGGCAAATCTAATGCCAGCATCACACAGCTGGCCAGTGCCAAAGTCAGGACCCTAAACCCTGAGATGCTGCTTCAGTGGGCCAGTGAGGCTTGGCAGAGGCGCCGTCCAGAGCCTTCAGCTGACGTGCTTGTCCTGGACTGAGTGGGCAGCAGGTCGTCACAGGAGCATCAGAAACACTCCCACAGAGCTGGGAGGCAGAGGCAGCAGTGATGGGGGGCATGCTGCCGGCTATGGACACGATACACTGCGTCTCACGAGGCGGGAAGGTGGAGGGGGACCCCGGCCTGGGGCCGCGTGGCCTCCAGACCGAGGAAAAGGCAGGAAACATTCTTGGAGCATCCCGGGAGCACTTGGGCTCGCCTCCGCCTTGGGGTCAACCCAGGGAGAACTCTGACCTACCGAACTGTAAGGAAATAAATTTACATTGTTTCAGCCCCAAGTTTCTGGTGATTCACTGCAGGTGAACCCAGAGCCAACCCTTGCTCCCCCAGCCAGTCCAAGGAGGTACAAGGCCACGGGACAGGTGCGGCCCCATCCCACCCGGTTGAGGGGACTCCCCACGCTGCCCGGGTCACATGAGGACAGCAGGCAGCGCTGCGGGGCTCACAGCCAGGGCAGACGGCTGCTAGGGGCCCGGCCCAGAGACGGCCCCACACAATGCCAGGCAAGGCCACCCTCTGTTTACCTTAGCTCATTCTTGGAACTGTGTTTGCTTCCAAGTGAAATACGATTTACTTTGAATACATTTTACAGTGTTCTACTTCAAAGAGTGGGTTGGACCTTCCAAACAGCATCTTATCAGAACTCTGTATTTTTTTTTCCCCTAAAACTTATTCCTCCCACTAAGCTGCGGCAGAAGCCATGGTGGTGACCCCAGATGACCGTGTGGACAGAGCCCTCCGCTGCTGTCTGCAGTCAGCGTCCCAGAGGATGGCGGGGTGGCGGCGGACCCCTCACCTGCATGCAGAGCAGCCCCTAGGCACCCCCCCACCCCGGCCAAACCAGCCTCAGCCCCAGCACGGATTGCCAGGCACAACTACAGGAAACCTCACAGCTCTGAGCCCAGGGGCCAGGACACCACGTGGAGCACAGCGAGGGCCAAGGAGGCAGGTGCAGCGCAGGCAGCTGGAGCGGCTCCTCCCCTCCACACCCGACGCGCTGCCCGGGACGGGCCCGAAGAACGAAGCAGTGAAGGAAAAGGGCCAACCGCGCACCTGCTGAGAAGCGTGTGTCAGCCAGGCCCTCCCAAGGCCCACTCGTGTAAATACTGACCCACCTCCTGACTCCAGCCATCACCAGACGAGCCCACAGTGGTAACGGGTCACTGCGCCCTGCACCATCAGGGATGCTAGTCACCACTGCCCAGGTCGCCAGAGAGCAAGGTGGGCGCCCCGGGCACGGTGGCCCATGGGGTCTCATCCCGGCGCTTCCCCAGCCTCATCTGGTTTTGTTTTCCTTTACTTGCTTTAGGCTTTGGTTGTTGCTCTCGTCTACCCAAGTAAATCAGACTGAGTAGAAGCATCTCAAATACACTGTGAGACAGTGAAAAATACGAATTTATGTCAGAGTCCTGTGCACATGGAGCAAACTCAGACACTTCTACTCTTTGTCTCAACAGATTTTAACATAATCACTGTCCCCTCTGGCTTCTCAGGTGGTGCAGTGGTAAATAATCTGCCTACAAGGTACCAGATGCAGGAGATATGGTTGGATCCCTGGGACCAGAAAGATCCCCTGGAGGCGGAAACGGCAGCCCACTCCAGTATTCCTGCCTGGAGAACCCCATGGACAGAGGAGCCTGGTGGGCCTCGTTCTTTCCTCCCTGATGTGGCCCATCTTCTCCCCGCTCCACACCTGGTGTCCCAGGTCCAAGATTCTCTGAGCAAACGTTCACGATGGAAAATCCTTTAATAGAGGATTCTGAAGATTAAGTTCTTTTAGGTAGAAATCTGAGGTGAAATCTGAGGCACCCTGAAGACACAGGAATGTGTAGAAAATGGTCACCATATCTTCTTTATCCAGTCATCTGCTGATGGACACGTAGGCTGCTTCCACGTCTTAGCTACTGTCAACAGTGCTGCTGTGAACACTGGGGTGCGTGTCCCTTTCCAAATTAGATCTTCTCCACATACATGCCCAGGAGTAGGGTTGCNCATATCTTCTTTATCCAGTCATCTGCTGATGGACACGTAGGCTGCTTCCACGTCTTAGCTACTGTCAACAGTGCTGCTGTGAACACTGGGGTGCGTGTCCCTTTCCAAATTAGATCTTCTCCACATACATGCCCAGGAGTAGGGTTGCCGGATCATATGACAACTCTATTTTTAGTTTTCTAAGGAAGCTTCATACTATTCTCTATAGTGAGGCACCAATTTATACTCCCTCCAACAGTGTACGAGGGTTCCCTTTCCTGCATGCCCTCCTCAGCATGCGTTATTTGTAGGCCTTTTAAAAGGGCCGTTCTGAGCAGTGGAGGTGGTGCCTCACTGCCGTTTTGACTTGCGTTTCTCAAATAATCAGCCAAGCCGAGCATCTCTTCACGCGCCTGCGGGCCAGCTCTATGTCTCCTCTGGAGAAGTGTCTGCCTAGGTCTTCTGCCCGTTTTGGAGTAAGTTCTTTTTCTCCTGTCGCTGTTGTTGCATAAACTGCTGGTACACTTTAGAGATTAATCCCTTGTTGGTCACATCATTTGCAAACATTTTCTCCCATTCTATGAGTCACCTTTTCATTTTGTTTATGGTTTCCTAAGGAGGCAAAGATTCCCTGGTGGCTCAGACGGTAAAGCGTCTGTCCCCAGTGCGGGAGACCCGGGTTCGAGCCCGGGGTTGGGAAGATCCCCTGGAGAAGGAAATGGCAACCCATTCCAGTACTCTTGCCTAGAAGATTCCATAGCTGGAGGAGCCTGGTGGGCTACAGTCCACGGGGTCACGAAGAGTCAGACACGACTGAGCGACTTCACAACAGAGACAAAACATCTGTACTCCAAAAACTATAAGTCACTGATGGGAAAACTGAAGACCGCACAGACAGGTGTAAAGATATACTGTGTCCTTGGACTGGAAGGGTCAATACTGTTAAAAATGACCATACTACCCAAGGCAATCTACAGAGTCAATGTAATCTCTAGCCTATCAAATCACCAATGGCATTTTTTTTTTTTAAGAATTAGAACAAATAATTTTACAATGGAAATACAAAAGACCCTGAATAGCAAAAACGATACTGAGGAAGAACAGAGCTGGAGGAATCATACTTTCTGACTTCGGACTATACTACAAAGCTACAGTAATTAAGACAGTATGGTATTGGAACAAAAACAGAAATATAGATCAATAGAAAAGGATAGAAAGCTCAGAGATAAACCCACACACCTACTGACAATCTACAAAAAAAGACTTAACAATACATTATGGAGAAAAGATAGTCTCTAAATGGTGCTGGGAAAACTGGACAGCTACATGTAAATGAATGAGATTAGAACACTTCCTAACACCATCTATAAAAATAAACTCTAAATGACTTATTGTCGTTCAGTCACTAAGTCCTGTCCAATTCTTTGTGACACTATGGACTGCACTATGCCAGGCTTCCCTGTCCTTCACTATCTCTCAGAGTTCGCTCAGACTCATGTCCATTGAGTTGGTGATGCCATCCAATCATCTCTTACAGGCCTAAAAATACAAGACCTGATATTATAAAACTCCTAGAGGGAAACATAGGCAGAGCACTCTTTGACATAAATCAAAGTAATATTTTTTAAATCTGTCTCCTACAGTAATGGAGACAAGAGCAAAAATAAATGGGACCTAATGAAACTTAAAAGCTTTTGCACAGCAAGGGAAACCACATATACTACATATCCTTGACTGAATGCAATCAAGTTAATAATTTTAGTTATTTGCATCTTACTCTATAAATTAAAAGAAATACATTATTACCACTGATTTGCTAGATACAGTAGACTTTCATATTCAAATCAGGTAAGACATAATCATTTACGAAAGAGGCTGATGGAAAAAAATCACTCCCGAGCAAGTGCTTGGACACGGGGACCTGTGAAGCAGGATCCCTGTTTCAACACATGCGTAATTAAGATGCCAAAACATCCTCTCTTCCAAAGTATTCTTAATTTCCTGCCTAACACCACCTTGAAATTTCAACCCTCCTCAAAAATATGATGATGGAGATGCTGAGAGAATAGAAATTAACATAACATAAGAAACAACCTTCACAATTTACAATAAAGGAGATACTTTATTTGTCCCAATCACAGACTCGTGTGGGATCTTCAGGTACAGTCTTGCTCTAGTGTGACTTACAAAGGGCTTATGGGAAAAGTGTCTCCTGTACACAAGTGACTGGTTTGGGTCCCTGTTAATGACTACACTCCTTTCCTGCTGAAGGACAGAGAGGAGGCAGGTCTAGACCTCAGACAGCCCCTCCACCTCCTTAAAGAGCTACAGCGTAGGCCAGTAGGCAAGGAACTGCTTTTTTCTGCCATAAAAAGAAAGGACAAAGGTGGCTTTTAGTGGTGTTTTCCAAGACTCTTTAAAAACTGTTCAAAAAAAATTTTTTTATGTCAACAAGAAACAAATGAGTTCGGACATGACTGCTTGTTGGAAGCCTTCACCTAGCGAAGTATGTAGAAAAGGGATGGCTCATTTCTATAACATCACAAAGTTTATGAGCGTACAAAGCTCAAGCTGACAGGTTTTGTCCATTAGCAGGGCTCAAAGGGAGGTTTGTTTGTTTTTAAAAGCAATAAAAGCTCATGTCATCACTTCTGCCTGAATCTGTGACCCGCGGCGGGGGGTGAAGCACCTAGAACCTGAGCACAGCTGTTGGTGACACGCAGACCTTCACTCGTGCAGGCACCAGACCCGAGCACCCTGTGGGCAGGCGGACCGTGACCCCACATGCCTCCAAAGTCCACGTGCTGGAGCAGGCTCGCTCCCGGGGGTCACCTGCACCTTCCCAAACTGACTACTGACAGCGTCACTCCAGTGCTCTGTAGTCAATCCTAAATACTGACACATTTCCAGCTCCACGGGCAATGCCAGGCCCCTCACACAGGCACACCCACACACGCCTGACCCTGAAGCTGGAAGACTCTAGAAAACCAGACAGTGAGGTCCTAGAGGGGAACCGATGTGGGCTGTGAGGTAGGGAGTGGGAGGGTTGGGGAGTGCCAGACTCGGGTTTCACCCATCACAACTTCTTTGCCTCCTGAGCCTTGCTGAGATCAGCTGCTCTTCTCCTTTCGAGACAGTCATTCAACTGAACAATATGATGATGGCCTGCAATCAGTGAAGGCTCAGGACCTTCACCTCAGTCCACAGCCATCACTAATGATCCAGGAGCCGCTCAGGAGGAGATGCCTATCTCTGGATGAAGAGGCTGGTCCAGAAAAATCCCTGACTTCCCTATCAGCTGGGGTAGGAGGCGCTGCCTTTTTTTTTTTTTTTTTTTTTTCCGGCACACTGGCTCAACAAGGAATATGCCAAGACAGATCTTGTGCCCCAGGGTGTACTCTAAATTACAACAGACAACTTACAGCAGAGTACCACCTCCAGGGAAACCAGTGGAAAACAGCAACAAACAAGATTACACACGTAAGGGATTTTCTGCAAGATAAGGCTTTCAGTTCCTGACTCAAATTCTTGGTGGCTCCTCCTAGTTTTCAAGTGGTTCTAGTTACAGGACCAGCAAGATGAAAGCCTCCTCATTCCACATTTTTGCAAGTATGCCGTCTGTGTCATCTGTTTCCTACAATGATATTTCCATTGAAAGGGACAAGTTTGAGTCATCACTACAAACAAAGTATCACTATGAACAAAGCTAGTGGAGGTGATGGAATTCCAGTGGAGCTATTTCAAATCCTAAAAGATGATGCCGTGAAAGTGCTACACTCAATATGCCAGCAAATTTGGAAAACTCAGCAGTGGCCACAGGACTGAAAAAGGTCAGTTTTCATTCCAATCCCTAAGAAAAGTAATCCCAAAGAATACTCAAACTATCGCACAATTGCACTCATCTCACACACTAGTAAAATAATGCTCGAAATTCTCCAAGCGAGGCTTCAGCAATACATGAACCATGAACTTCCAGATGTTCAAGCTGGTTTTAGAAAAGGCAGAGGAACCAGATTGCCAACATTGGCTGGATCATGGAAAAAGCAAGAGAGTTCCAGAAAAACATCTATTTCTGCTTTATTGACTATGCCAAAGCCTTTGACTGTGTGGATCACAACAAACTGGAAAATTCTGAAAGAGATGGGAATACCAGACCACCTGACCTGCCTCTTGAGAAATCTGTATGCAGGTCAGGAAGCAACAGTTAGAACCGGATATCAAACAACGGACTGGCTCCAAATAGGAAAAGGAGTACATCAAGGCTGTATATTGTCACCCTGCTTATTTAACTTATATGCAGAGTACATCATGAGAAATGCTGGACTGGAAGAAGCACAAGCTGGAATCAAGATTCCCAGGAGAAATATCAATAAGCTCAAATATGCAGATAACACCACCCTTATTGGCAAAAAGTGAAGAAGAACTAAAGAATCTCTTGATGAAAGTGAAAGATGAGAGTGAAAAAGTTGGCTTAAAGCTCAACATTCAGAAAATTAAGATCATGGCATCCAGTCCCATCACTTCATGGCAAATAGATGGGGAAACAGTGGAAACAGTGGCAGACTTTATTTGTGGGGGCTCCAAAATCACTACAGATGGTGACTGCAGCCATGAAATTAAAAGATGCTTACTCCTTGGAAGGAAAGTTATGACCAACCTAGACAGCATATTCAAAAGCAGAGACATTACTTTACCGACAAATATCCTTCCAGTCAAATCTATGGTTTTTCCAGTAGTCACATATGGATATGAGAGTTGGACTACAGAGAAAGCTGAGCACCAAAGAATTGATGCTTTTGAACTGTGGTGTTGGAGAAGACTCTTGAGAGTCCCTTGGACTGCAAGGAGATCCGACCAGTCCATCCTAAAGGAGATCCAGTCCTGGGTGTTCATTGGAAGGACCGATGCTGAAGCCGAAACTCCAATACTTTGGCCACCTGATGCGAAGAGCTGACTCATTTGAAAAGACCCTGATGCTGGAAAAGATTGAGGGCAGGAGGAGAAGGGGACGACAGAGGATGAGATGGTTGGATGGCATCACCGACTCAATGGACATGGGTTTGGGTGGACTCTGGAAATTGGTGACGGACAGTCAAGCCTGGCATGCTGCAGTCCACGGGGTCGCAGAAAGTGGGAGATGGCTGAGTGACTGAACTGAACTGAACTGATCAAGGTTTCCTTCCGTGCATACAAAGAAGCTGTTCTTTCACAGTTCTCATACCTTACAAGTATTCAGAAGGTACACATCAGGCGCGAAGCTCTGCGCGGGACTCTCCAGGTAAAATGATGTACGAGGAAGACATGGCCTGGACAGGTGGGGAGCCCAGAGCTGGGTAGGGACAAATCCCAGGACAGAAGGGCTAGAAGGAAACGGTAGCTTTTGACCCCAGAACGTCTCAATCGAACTATCCTACATACAACAGAGTGAGTTAAATTCTAAAAATTTAAGAGTGAGTTGTAGTCTCAGCTGCACAGTTTAGCCGCACAGAAGAGAACTATGACTCTCGGGGAGCATCATTCTTTTCTTTCAGGAAAATATTTTAATTGAAAGGTGAACACTACTCACTGGCCCTCACTCTCCAGATTGGTGGGGACAGGAAAGGAGAAGGAGGAAAAAGAGCTGTGTCCACAGGATGCAGGAGGAAGTAGGCTGCATGTGGAAATAGGGTCCTGCAGATGTGATCTGTCCACATGGTGTCACCCCGGGGTGGGCTGAGCCCCTGTGCAAGCAATGGCGCCCCAACATGAAGCCCACGTGGAGGCAGAGGGGCCGTGCTGAGGGGTAGGGACTGGGGAGCAATGCAGGCGCCTTTAGAGAACACCAGGGGAGGGAGGCTGGCAGTGAGTCCCCCAGGGCTGGAAGGCAGGTAAGGACCCCTCCCTAGAGCCTCCCAAGAGAGGGCCCTTGTCCCGCCTCGTCCCAGCCTCTTCTCTCCAGGCTTGTGGCTGGGAATTGACAGCAGCAGGCCTTGGAAACGAACATGACATCCCTGACTCCAAGGCATGAGTGGATGAAAACAGCCTTCCCAGGACCCGTTCATTCTTCATGTGAAATCCAACACAATAAAGACGCCTCGCGCTTGTGCATATCCTCGAGCCCTGCCGTCCCATCACTGCCTTCTCCAGAGACCATGGGTCCCTCCCCCACCAGGCAGCCCCACGCGCCCTGCCTTGCAGCAGGGGAGACGCCCATGGAGCCGCGAGACTGAGGGGTGGGCCAAGGCCGGTACTTCCAGGAACAGGAATACCGGGGAGCCACACACCTGTCTCCTCCATCACTTCTGGACCCCTTCCCTCATGCGAGGTACAGGAAAGGATGAAAATGCAGTTGTAATCATTATAATTAACTGAACAGCTAACAGGAAAAAAGCCCACATCCCCAAACATCGACATACCCAAAATCTTTAAAGCTTTTCTGGCTTATTTAATAATTTTAACCTGCCTGCCACAGTTCAGTAAATTCTAAATGGAAAGCTTTGTGCAGAAGTGGCCAGAACTGGCCAGATAATTTCTTCCATATTCCCTGTATCGGTTTTGTGTGTGTGCGTCAAGCTTTCAGCAAGGAGTGTGAAACACATGCTCTTTTCTGCTCCAGTATGTTGGCGGCTGCGTCACTGGGGAAATTACTTTATCAATGGATCACTTGTAACTGACTTTCTCAATGGAACTATGTAGCTGCCTTGACATCTTCAGCAAGTTACGTATCATGGAAAAGAAAAAAAAAATTATACACACACACACAAATGAAAATGTCTGGGACTACATTTAAATGCTCTCATTCTGGTAAAGACAGCTTTGGCTTTAAAAGTTATTCTGAAGAGACTCTTCGTGGTTCAGTTAGAAGCTTTGCCAAGCGTCTAAGCTGCAGCTCTCTGTGCTTTTCACAATTCTATTTCCACTGACACAACAGTCAAGCGCCTTCAGAATAAAGTGACCACTGATCCCAACAATGAACACAATGCTGCCCCAAACCACTTCAGTCAACTCAGAAAGGGCTCCCTGCAGCAGACACGTCGGACTGCGGCAGCGTGGCCTCAGCATCCAGCACTGACCCTCTGCTGGCACTGCAGCTCCTAACAGAGCTGGTCCCCACGTGGGCCAAGCGGGCACAGCCAGGAGAGCGGCAGGTGCTCCCTGCCCATCACACTCTGGCTCACAGACAGGCAGAGTCCCCGCGGGGGTGGACTCAGCCACAGCACAAGCACTAAGGCATGCCCGCCGGCCTCTCCTCTGCAGATGTTTCAAGTCAAAAATTCTGCTTCAAGGGCCATCGGCACAGGATCCCAACTTAAAAATAAACCAAGTATCTCCCTGTGTCATCAGAAAAGAGGGGGCCTGCAGGGAGAAAAATGAGTCGTGGACCCGCTCTCTACCATGCTGAGTTGGCTGCATGCTCTCAGGCAGACTGTTCACCCTTCCCAAGTTTCTTCACAATCATGTTTCGGGGTGAAGTGAGGACGAGCAGGCAGAGCATCTGCGGCTGTGAAGGGCCGCAGGGCACCCCCGGCCACGCTTGGACTGAAGTGTCAGCAGGAACCCAGGGTCACCCTCCAGCAGACAAAGCCTGAGGACCTCACACGCACAGTGATTTGAGGAGTCCTTTTCCCTTTCGCATAAACAAGTGCCTGTGGCTATTCCAGGGCTGTTATGTTCCACTTCAGTATACAGAGATATTAAGTCTGCAGGTTAAAGCTGGTGTTCAGAACTGCTCCTTCTGGGACAGACAGACTTGGCCCCACTAATAAGGATGCTACAAAGGACTGAAGCTGAAGCTCCAATCCTTTGGCCACCTGATGCAAAGAGCCAGCTCACTGAAAAATACCTGATGCTGAGAAAGACTGAGGACAGAAGAAAAGGGCAACAGAGGATGCGACGGCTGGACAGCATCACCAGCTCCATGGACATGAATCTGAGCAAGCTCTAGGAAACGGTGAAGACGGGGAGGCCTGGCGTGCCGCAGTCCACGGGGTCACAAAGAGTCAACACGACCGAGGGACTGAACCACAAGAACAAAGGCTGCGCAGATCGCTGAGTGCCCGAGTGGTCATTAAGGCGTGGCTCCGTCCACAGTCACACCCCGCCATCCACGCACGGCGGCGCTGAGGTCGCCCCACGCACTGCCTGTCGCCCGAAGAGAAGGCCTCTGGGCCTGGGGCCTGGACTGAGGACAAGGTCTCCATTTAGAAGGTAACAGACCCTCGCCGGGTGATGGAGGAAGGCAGCCCACGAGCCTCGGGACTATGTCAGCTGCTGCGGGACTAGAAAACGGAAAGAAGGGACCCTGTCCAGGTTTACACTCCACCGATGTTCCTGGGTTTCTCTCCCGCCCTTTCCCCCCCTGGATATCTGGTAAAATATTTTAAAATATTTTTATCTGCTGTACTACGGTGACATAAAGGATGGGGATTTTCTTCTTATCCGGGCCAGAGTTACAAAGGGGACCAAGGGACTAGCTGACTCCCGGCAGTGAGCATGAGGGCTGTTGAGAACTTGTCCCGAGAGAACCTCTAAGGTATTACAAGACACACACACACACACACACACACACACACACACACTCACACACACTCAGAGAATATGAAGTCAAGACAATTCTCCACCTAAGGACTGTCCATACAGCTCAAAAAGGACTGAGTGTGTATTTTAACCTCCTTGTTGTGAAGTAAACCATCCACAGAAGCATACACAAAACAAGAGCTACAGCTGAAAGACCTACCACACCGAGAAACACGTTAACCTACCAGTCAAGAGGCAGACCCTGGGAGAGCAGGAAGCCTCCACCTGATCCCGGTAGCAAGCAGCCCCTTCCTTTCCCAAAGGCATCTGCCATCCTGCCTCTTACCTAGGTCCGCAGCCTTAGACACGATGGCTCTCCAGTGCTTTACGAGATGTTACTTCAGTGAATCATGCAGTGTGTATTCTCATGTGTCAGTCTGCTTCTGCTCCATGCTGTGTGTGTGAAATTTATCCGTGTGGTTACGTGTACTTATCAGCTTATTCCTTTACATCAATGCATAATCCACTGTATGCATATACAATCTGTCCATCTAACCTAGGTGGACATGTGCGCTCTTTCCAGGCTTTAGTTACTATAAATACGCTGCCATGAACATTCTTGACTGTGTCTTCTGTATGAACCTCTGTTACTAATAAGTGTACACTGGGAGTGAAAGTGCTGGATCATGGTATATGCCTATGCAAACAATTTGTGCTCACACCAAATTCCTAACATGGTTAGAGCAAGTCTGTTCCTCCCCAGGAGAGCCAGAAAGTGCTGGCTGCTCCCCCTCCTCCTCACCATACATGGAGGAGTGTCACTGCATCTCACCCCAATTGGACGTCCCATTTCCCCATTTTCAAAAGCCCATGTGGCATGTGTTTTAACCCTCCATATATTTTAATCCAACAAGATATTGTTACTATTTTATACAGTGAGTTACTAGACTTCTCTTCATAGGCATATTTACACTTGCATTTCTGACCAGCTGGGATGATTTTTCTCCTACCTAAATAACCCCTCCTAATATAGTCTTAGTCTAAAATCTGTTGGCAACAGAACCGTTCAATTTCTATTTGTCTGAAATGTCTTTATTCCACCCACATACTTGAAGGATATTTTTGGGGGGCAGAGAACTCTAGGTTGGCAGGTATTTTCTTTCCACAGTTTAAAGATACCACCCCATCGCCTTCTGGCTTCTTTTTATGCTAAGAAGTCAGCTGTTGACTTAAGTGTAGCTTGGAAAGTAATTTGTCCTTTTTTCCCCCCTCTGGTTGCTTCTAATGTCTTCTCTTTCTTTTTGCTTTCATGAGTATTACAGCAATATGACTTGGCAGGAGTTGTTTTTTATTTATCCTTCTTAGAGTTCACCGCATTTCTTGAGTTTGTAGAGAGAAGTTATCGTTTAAGTTCTGAGTCACTTCCTGTTCAAATATCACTGTGTTCCTTATTAGCGCGCATCTCCTGTCCAGCCTCTGTTTATGAGTACATCGATACTTCTCACCACTTCCTGTCACCTCTCGTTTCTGTTTTTCATCCTTCTGCTCTTTGTGTTTAACTTTGAGTACTTCTTTTACCTATTTTTCAGGTTGCTAAATCTGTCTTTGGTAATACCTAATCTGCTGGTTGTTTTAATTCGCAGTTCTAGAATTTTCATTTGGTTCTTATTTATACTTCCCAGTTCTCTTGAATTCCTGTCTTTCCCTGAAAATACTAAACCATTTGGAAGTCGATTCCTTCTAATACCAATCTATGAAGCGTCTGCATTTTTCCACTGCTATTGTGTTTCAAGGTTTTGCTAATGTTATCCTTCCTTCTCCCATGTTTATTTTTGATTGTCAGACGTTGTTTTTGGAAAACTGTTAGCAGAAATAATTTGAGGGCTAGGATAACATTATATTCTTCCAGAAGGGATTTAAGCTTGTTTCTGCCAGACGCCTAAGGGACTAGTACTCTGGAGTCACCCTGACGTTGTTTCAGAGAAAGGGGTGATGTGAAGCTGGGCCTCTGTTCTCCCTAATCCTGGCCCCATAATTCTTCACTATCTTATAACCTCCCCAATGCCTCTAAGTAGAATATTCCTAAATTTAAAGATAATTTTTTAAAGAAAAGTTTTAAGGTCACATCAGAATTGAGAGGAAGGTGCAGAGAATTTCCAAATGGCCTCGACCTATTCACATGTATATAGCCTCCCCATTAACAATGGGAGAGGTGCATTTGTTATAACTCAAGAACCTATGTAAACACATCGTAATCACACAAGGTCCACAGTCCACACCAAGCTTCAGCCCTGGTGCTGCACGTTCCATGGGTCTGGACAAATGTCCAATGGTATGTGTCTCCACCACTGTCCTATCACACCAAGAGAGTATTTTCACTGCCAGAAAAACTTCTGTGTTCCCCCTAGTCCTTCCTCATGTTACTCTCTGACAAGCATTCATCTCCACACTCTCTCCATACTTTGCGTTTTCTAAAACATCACAGCGTTGGAAGCATACAGGAAGTAGCTTTATCAAATGGGCTTCTCTCACACAGCACTATGTATTTAAGACTGCTCTCTGTCTTTGTGGGGCTTAATAGCCTGTTCCTTCCTAGCACTGAGCATTACTTAACACCTGGATGTGTCAGTTTATTTTTCCATGCATTTATTGCAAGACACCTTGTGGCTCCAAGAACACTTTTTTATATTTTCATTTGCTTTCCTGCCATTCCTTGGAAAGAGGGTTAACCCAGCTTATTGAGCCCCGCACGAGGGCTCTGCATTCTATTTAACAAGCTGATCATTTACTCTATCTCCTCAAAGTCTACCCACATATGAACAAGTGAATGTGTCTACTCTTGCTTTAGTTTCATCCAACAGGACATTTATTTTCAACTTCGGTTTTATCCAACAAGACTTGTTATTATCAACTATTTAAAATTCTTAAAATAGTTTTGACTATTTTACTTTAAAATAATGAAAAAGAAACACCCAGAGTAAACAAAGGTCACATAAAAGACACAGAGGGAAGACCAGTGATGGCCATGGGAGATGGTATCTGCAAGCCAAGGAGAGGCCCTCAGAGGAAACCAACTCTGCCACACTTTGACCTGCCACATCTACTCTCCAGAACAAGAGGCGAAGAAACTGCTCTTGCTGAAAGCATTAAAAACAACCATCTATAATTCTATAGTTTTTACTTCTAATTACATAAAGGCCCACCATAGAATAACTGTGCTTGCATTATGTTTTATAAAAGTGAGTCTGGAATGGGATAATAATTCTTTAAACATGAATAAGATTACTGACATTTTATACTAAAATCATAAACAGACTTAGTACTTGTTCTCCAAATAAAAATAAATAAATAAATACATAATGAAACTTTTCTAGCACTGTATGGTTAGAATAGTAGTATCAGTTCAGTTCAGTCGCTCAGTCGTGTCGAACTCTTTTTGACCCCATGGACTGCAGTATGCCAGGCCTCCCTGTCCATCACCAACTCCCAGAGTTTGCTCAAATGCATCCATCCAGTCGGTGATGCCATCCAACCATTTCATCCTCTGTTGTCCCCTTCTCCTCCTGCCTTCAATCTTTCCCAGCATCAGGGGCTTTCCCAATAAGCCAGTTCTTCGCATCAAGTGGCCAAAGTACTGGAGTTTTAGCTTAAGCATCAGTCCTTCCAATGAATATCCAGAACTTTCGGATTGANTGCCATCCAACCATTTCATCCTCTGTTGTCCCCTTCTCCTCCTGCCTTCAATCTTTCCCAGCATCAGGGGCTTTCCCAATAAGCCAGTTCTTCGCATCAAGTGGCCAAAGTACTGGAGTTTTAGCTTAAGCATCAGTCCTTCCAATGAATATCCAGAACTTTCGGATTGACTGGTCTGACCTCCTAGCAGTCCAAGGGACTCTCAAGAGTCTTCTACAATACCACACTTCAAAAGCATCAATTCTTCAATGCTCAGCTTTCTTTATGGTCCAACTCTCACATCCATACATGACCACTGGAAAAACCATAGCTTTGACTAGATGGAACTTTGTCGACAAAGTATGTCTCTGCTTTTTAATATGCTGTTTAGGTTGGTCATAGCTTTTCTTTCAAGGAGCAAGAGTCTTTTAATTTCATGGCCACAGTCACCATGTGTAGTGACTTTGGAGCCCCCCAAAATAAAGTCTGTCACTGTTTCCATTGTTTCCTCATCTATTTGCCATGAAGTGGTGGGACCGGATGCCATGATCTTAGTTTTTCATACGTTGAGTTTTCAGCCAGCTTTTTCACTCTCCTTTTTCACTTTCATCAAAAGGCTCTTCAGTTCCTCTTCACTTTCTACCATAAAGGTGGAGTCATCTGCATATCTGAGGTTATCGATACTTCTCCTGGAAATCCTTGATTCCAGCTTGTGCTTCATCCAGCCCACCATTCTGCATGATGTACTCTGCACATAAGTTCAATAAGCAGGGTGACAATATACAGCCTTGACGTACTCCTTTCCCATTTTTGAACCAGTCTGTTGTTCCATGTCTAGTTCTAACCATTGCCTGTTTCCCTGCACACAGATTTCTCAGGCGGCAGGTCAGGTGGTATCCCCATCTCTTTCAGAATTTTCCATAGTTTTTTGTGGTCCACACAGTCAAAGGCTTTGGCATAGTCAATAAAGCAGAAGTAAATGTTTTCCTGGAATTCTCTTATTTTTTCTATGATCCAGTGGATGCTGGCAATTTGATTTCTGGCTCCCCAGACTTTTGTAAATCCAGCTTGAAGCTCTGGAAGTTCTCGGTTCATGTTCTGTTGAAACCTGGCTTGGAGAATTTTGAGCATTACTTTACTAGCGTGTGAGATGAGTGCAATTGTGCGGTAGTTTGAGGATTCTTTGGCATTGCCTTTCTTTGGGATTGAAATGAAAACTGACCTTTTCCAGTCCTGTGGCCACTGCTGAGTTTTCCAAATTTGCTGGCATATTGAGTGCAGCACTTTCACAGCATCATCTTTTAGGACTTCAAATAGCTCATCTGGAATTCCATCATCTGCACTATCTTTGTTCACAGTGATGCTTCGTAAGGCTCACTTGACTTCACACTCCAGGATGTCTGGCTCTAGGTAAGTGATCACACCATTGTGGTTATCTGGGTCATAAAGATCCTTTTTTGTATAGTTCTTCTGTGTATTCTTTTTTTAGTATCTTCTGCTTAGATTCATACCATTTCTGTCCTTTATTTGTGCCCATCTTAGGATGAAATGTTCCCTTGGCATCTCTAATTTTCCTGAAGAAACTGCTAGTCTTTCCCATTCTATTGTTTTCCTCTATTTCTTTGCATTGATTAGTTAAGAAGTCCAGAGAACTTTCTTATCTCTCCTTGCTATTCTTTGGAATTGTGCATTCAGATGGGTACGTCTTTCCTTTTCTCCTTTGCCTTTAGCTTCTCTTCCTTTCTCAACTATTTGTATGGCCTCCTCAGACAACCATCTTCCCTCTCTTTTTCTTGGGATAATCTTGATCCCTGTCTCCTGTACCATGTCATGAACCTCTGTCTATAGTTCTTCAGGCACTCTATCAGATCTAATTCCTTGAATCTGTTTGTCACTTCCACTGTATAATCATAAGGAATTTGATTTAAGTCATACCTGAATGGTATAGTGGTTTTCCCTACTTTCTTCAATTTAAGTCTGAATTTGGCAATAAGGAGTTCATGGACTGAGCCACAGTCAGCTCCCAGTCTTGTTTTTGCTGACTGTATAGAGCTTCTCCATCTTTAGTTGCAAAGAATATAATCAATCTGATTTTGGTGTTGACCATCTGGTGATGTCCATGTGTAGAGTCTTCTCTTGTGTTGCTGGAAGAGGGTGTTTGCTATGACCAGTGCATTTTCTTGGCAAAACTCTGTTAGCCTTTGCCCTGCTTCAATTTGTACTCCAAGGCCAAATTTGCTGGTTACTGCAGGTATCTCTTAACCTCCTACTTTTGCACTCCAGTCCCCTATGATGAAAAGGATATCTTTCTTTGGTGTTAGTTCTAGAAAGTCTTGTAGGTCTTCATAGAACCATTCAACTTCAGCTTCTTTGGCATTAGTGGTTGGGGCATAGATTTGGATCACTGTGATACTGAATGGTTCACCTTGGAAATGAACAGAGATCATTCTGTCATTTCTGAGCCTGCACCCAAGTACTGCATTTTGAATTCTTGTTGACTATGATGGCTATGCCATCTCTTCTCAGGGATTCTTGCCCACAGTAGTAGATATAATGGTCATCCGAATTAAATTCCCCCATTCTAGTCCAGGTTAGTTCACTGATTCCTAAAATGTGGATGTTCACTCTTGCCATCTCCTATTTGACCACTTCCAATTTACCTTGATTCATGGATCTAACATTCCAGGTTCCTATGCAATATTGTTCTTACAGCATCAGACTTTACTTCCATCACCAGTCACACCCACAACTGGGTGTTGTTTTTGCTTTGGCTCTGTCTCTTCATTCTTTCTGGAGTTATTTCTCCTCTCTTCTCCAGTAGCATACTGGGCACCTATCCACCTGTGGAGTTCATCTTTCAGTATCCTATCTTTTTGCCTTTCATACTGTTCATGGGGTTCTCAAGGCAAGAACACTGAAGTGGTTTGCCATTCCCTTCTCCAGTGGACCACGCTTTGTTAAACATTCACGTATATATATATATACACTATATATATATATATATATATATATGTGTATATACCATATGTATACACACACACACATACACACACAGTCCATGTAATTCTCCAAGCCAGAATACTGGAGAATACTTATACTTTCCCTTCTCCAGAGGATCTTCCCAACCCAGGGATCAAACCCAGGTATCCCGTACTGCAGGCAGACTCTTTACCAGCTGAGCCAGAAGGGAAGCCTGAACGGTACTATATCCTTTTGGGGCTGGTGTATGGGGATGATCTGGAGGGATGATGTGGGGTGGGAGGTGGGAGGGGGGTTCATGTTTGGGAGTTCGTGTAAAAAAATAAATAAATACAAAAAAAAAAGAAAAAAAGTTAACTCTTGACTATAGGACACTGAGGAAGAGAAGACAGGAAAAGTTCCAACAGTTGTTTTCTTCATTTGCTGTATAAGAAAACTACAGTTGATTTACTTGCTGGAACTGCTAAATAAGCAGTGATACCTCATAATGAGAAAGTTCTCCTTTGAAGGGAAAATAAAAATGTTTCTTAACAGTGGTTTAGAAAAATCAAATGGCCCAAAGTTACTGCATCAAATAAGATTTTCCACCCTTTCTGGCATTATTTTTCAGCCAGAGAATAAGTTAAATTACCTAATGAAAAGGTTAAAAACAAAGCCCTCTGAACCCACCTTTCATGTATTTTCTATAATCAGAAATTGTCAAGCTACTGTTTAATTTTCATCACTTTAAACCACAAATGAAAGGCCTCATTTTTAGACTACCAGCAAATGAATGAACATATATATAACACCTTAAATATATTAATATTATTATTGTTCTTAATAATACGTTAATATTATTAATTATTGTTCTTCTTTTACAGTGTATATCCATCTACACACAGTAGTGTCAATAATCCAAGGTTTTCACTCTTTTATACACTATAATTTTCCATAGGGCTGGTCAATATAAATGTGTATTTAAAATTATATACCTTTGTACACGTCCAAAAAACCTACAGATTTGTTTTTGCTCCAACTTCTAATATTATTTTCTTTATGGATTCAACATATGGATCCTGATTTCTATAATATTTAGAAAGAAATCTGTGTTATAAGAAATAATGCATTTCCTATAGAAATAAAATTTTAATTCACTTTTAGATTATCCAATTTGCATAAAACTTTAAAAATACATAAATGAATATATTAAGCAAATGAGTATTAAAGAGGATAAAAAATATTGGAAGAGTTACTACTGTTAAAATGTCTATACCACCAATAGTCACCTATAGATTCAATGCAATCTTTAACAAGATTCCAATGCCATTTTTTCTTTTACAGAAAGAGATAAAAAAATCTAAAAATTTTATGGAATCACACAAAAAGAAAAAACCAGGAGACCTCACAGTTCCTGACTTCATGTTATACTATAAAGCCAATCATCAAACCAATATGCTCAACATCACTGAACATCAGGAAAATGCAAATCAAAACCACAATGAGGTATTACCTCATACCTGTCAGAAGGGCCATCATCAAAAGGAAAACAAGTGTTGGAGAGAATGTGGATCAAAGGGAACCCTCTTGCACTGTTAGTGGGAATGTACGTTGCATGTAAAATGGAATCTAACATGGGAATGTAAAAGCCACTATGGACAACAGTATGGCGGTTCCTCAAAAAATACAAAATAGAACTACCCTATGACCCAGCAATTTTATTTCTAGGCATGTATCTTTAAAAAGAAAAAACGAATCATTAATTTGAAAAGATACATGCATCCCAATGTTCACAGCAGTATTATTTACAATAGCCAAAATAGGGAAGCCCTCTCAGTGTTCATCAACAGATGAATGGATAAAGGAGCCATGGACTACGTTACTCAGCCATAAAAAAACCATGAAATGATGCCATCTGCAAAAACATGGATGGACCTATGCTAAGTGAAGTACGTCAGAGAAGGACAAACACTGTGTAACTTCACTTACATGTAAAGTCTAAAACACAAAGCAAATGAACTAACATACAAAACAGAAAGAGACTCCAGGATACAGAGAACAAGCTGGGGCTTGTCATATGGGGCGGGTGGGGGGAGAGGAGTGAAACAGGTGAGGAAGATTAAAGGGTAGGAAGTCAGTTATAAAATAAGTCATGGGGCTGTGATGTACAGCATAGGGAATATGGTCAGTAATTCTGTCCTAGTTTTGTATGGTGACAGAGGTTACTAATCATGGCAATCATTTCACAGTGTATCAAAACATCAAATCACCATGTTGTACTTCAGAAATTAACACAACATTGTAAGTCAATCACACTTCAATAAAAAAGAGAGCCTCTGCTGCTGCTAAGTCGCTTCATTCGTGTCCAACTCTGTGCAGTCCCATAGACGGCAGCCCACCAGGCTCCTCCGTCCCTGGGATTCTCCAGGCAAGAACACTGGGGTGGGCTGCCATTTCCTTCTCCAATGCATGAAAGTGAAAAGTGAAAGTGAAGTCACTGAGTCGTGTCCAACTCTCAGCGACCCCATGGACTGCAGCCTACCAGGCTCCTCCGTCCGTGGGATTTTCCAGGCAAGAGTACTGGAGTGGAGTGCCATTGCCTTCTCCAAAGAGAGCCTCTATACAATGACAAAAAATTAACGGAAAGTTATAACAAATCTATATATCGTATATTTATTAAAATTGCCTCAACCATGCACAGATAAAATCTAATAAAAATACAGGATAAACTAACAAACCCATCATTTGTTAGGAGATCCCAAAACATGTTCAGTGCAGCAGAGGCAGAACACCTAGGAGATGTCACACTGTTTTCACATACATGTTGCAAAGCTCTGTATGTGCCGAGTTGCAGAACAACTCTCAGTGGATTTTCAAGGTCAGTTATTAGACAGACCACATCTAGTCACAAGACAATTACAATTAATGCATGGGTAAATCTGAAATTTTTCCACGTGGAAAAAAATTTTTTTAACATTTCTAAGTAACACTTAATTCAAAGTAAAGATTGGAAAGGAAATTTATACATTAGTAAGAATGAGCCACAGCTCACAACAAAAAACACATTATGATGAGTATATTTCCATTTTTTCAAAAACATTTGTACACATTTGGTAAAGCACACAACTCTATGTCTACAAGACAAGTGAATGATAAACATCGCTTGGTAGACAAACAGAGCAGTGAAAGAACGTTACCTCCTTGTACTGGTCATGCTCTCACTCTTTAGCTGGGAGAGGCCCATCATGTATGTGAGTTTCACGGCACGCATACCTCACGCTCTCTCCTGGGCACATACACACTTGGGACCAATTCAACTCTCTCCGTGCTCCTCTCATCACTTGAAATCCCCTTTTATTAAAAAGACAGCTCCACCTCTACTTACTCTTCTCTTCCTGATCACACATTAGCAAGATATTTCAGATCCCAGAAGAGACTAGGGAGAAAGATGCTTCTGCACCCACAGGAATTTGTGGGGCTAACTCATGTGAGTCAGCTGACAAGCTTCTAGAGCTTTAGGGGCAGAGCCACGGGGAGGCTCCTGTCTGGGGTCCTCAGTCCTTTCATAGTCAAAGAGCAGCAGGAAGAGGAGGGACATCTCCAGAATGCCCTGGAGCCAGGCAGACACAGGGCCCACCAGAGGACTCCAGATACACAGAGAAGAGGGGGGTGACTGTCGCCAACTCCACTTACCAGTGATCTAAAGAATTTTCTATGACAAGGTTTAAGACATATTATCAATGTTTTTGAAATAAGCATTTTTGGGAAAGAACTGTATTTACTTAACAGCGACAGGAACAACATAATTTAGAATTTAAGTTTCTACTGGGAAAATAATGTTTTTTTTTTTTGTTGCTGTTGTTGTTTTAACTTTACTCCCTCCATCTGGCTGCCAGAATCAGCTTTATCAATCAGCAAATAGTAGTGCTAACTCACTCACAGGGAATCTGTTGATGCAAAACCCAGGAAACACTTTATCTCCACTGGGAATATCTTCAAGAAGGGATTAGAGGGGGCTGGAAAGGCAGGATCCTGTGGGGGGTGGGGGTGGAAAAAAACAGTAATATGCTGAACTGAAAACACATACGCACACATGAGAATTATCTTACTTTCAGCAAGTTCTGAAAGTAGTAACCACACTGGGGAAAGTAAAAAGAGTAATTTCACACGGATGTTTCAGGAAGGCTGAGAGGGCAGGCATTTAGCCCTCACACTGGGCTAGTGGTAAAGAACCTGCCTGCCAATGCAGGACACAAGAGATGTGGGTTGGATTCTTGGGTGGGGAAGATCACCTGGAGAAGGACATGGCAACCCACTCCAGTGTTCTTGCCTGGAGAATCCCACGGGCAGAGGAGCCTGGTAAGCTATGATCCACAGGGTCGCAAAGAGTCAGATATGACTGAAAAGACAGCATGCTGCTGAATTTGTCTATTTCTCAGCCTCTGTCTCCTCAGGTTGCTAATTTCCCGCTCCAGGTTATAATTATGCATTCATAACACTGTTACTGTTTCCATGGTAACTTTCTGTGATGTCACACAGAAAACACTGCCGAGTTACCCCACAGCCTCGGTTTCCCAGTCAAATCATGCGTGGATTTTAATCTTTCCAATGGAAATAGGAGGTTCACTATTAAAAGTTCGGGGGAGAAGGTCTCAACACTGAAACCCCATCTATCACACTGGCTGAGACAAGAACCCTGACAGCCCGGGACCCTGGTGAAGCCCAAAGGAGCAGAGTCACCTCCTGGATTTGCACAAGGCCCCTCCAGTTCTGAGACACACGCCTTGGGCACATATCTAACGGTCTCCAGCTTCAGTTCATCCAGCTGTAAACTGGCCAAGTACCTCAGAACCGTTAGAACAGTCCTCGGGGCCAGGTCCCCAGACCTGTCCAGCGGTCACGGCTGAGGGGGCCGGGCACCTGGGACCCAGCTGGCCTCAGGCTCCTCAGGACGCCCAGACATGGGCGCAGGTCCCATGCAGATGGGCGATGCCATCAGATCACAGGGGAGGGGATGGGGGAGAGGGTCGCTGCCACCTGGAGGCCTGGGCTTGGCCAGCAGCGGCCTTGGTGAGGCTCTGGAGCCCGCAGGACAGAGCCCCCAGACTGCTCCTGGGCCCCCAGCTCACCCGCCGGCCTGAGGCTGGGTGGGAAGACCAGGCCCGCCTCTTATCTCACTGCTCAGCCTGCCGACCACCGCCCCCCGACGGCTGGCTGAGTGGGCCGCTAAGGGCTGCTCACGTGGGGGCGGCACTGCAGCCCTGACCAGTGGCTGAGCAGGACCGCTGACGGTCCTGTGGTAACTGCTGCCTGGTAACAGGGTGGCTGCAGGATGACTGAACACCAATGGCCCTGTGCTAAGGGCTGTGCACGGGCCACTAGTGAAGTGAAGTGAAGTGAAGTCGCTCAGTCGTGTCCGACTCTGCGACCCCATGGACTGTAGCCTACTAGGCTCTTCTGTCCATGGGATTCTCCAGGCAATAGTCCTGGAGTGGATTGCCATTTCCTTCTCCAGGGGATCTTCCCAACCCAGGGATCGAACCCGGGTCTCCTGCATTGTAGACAGACGCTTTACCATCTGAGCCACCAGGGAAGTCTAGTACATTACCACAATGCCTGGCAAATGACCACTTGAGACCGAGGTCACCTTGAGCTCCCCAGAACTCTCAGTGACCTCTGACCTCCAGATATAGAATTAAAGAGGAAGCCACAGTTGAGTCACTCAGTAAATATCTGTGGAGGGCTTGGTCTGCACCACCCAACACCTGGGGGCCAGGAAGGTGGAGGGTGGTGCAAGCACCATGGCCCCGGCAGAGGCTGCTTCTCCCCCACCTCCTCGGCAGGGGCTGCCCCTGGGATGAGATCAGCCTTGGTTCTGGGCCCTGTTTTCTTCTGTGCCCACACATCCAGGCAAATGGAACACACGTTGAAAGTTCAAACAGTGAACCTCTGTGCTCAAGAAACAAGAGTCCAGGGCAGGCAGGGCTATTTCAATTTACCATCTCCAAAAGAGGGGATGTGGTTCTTTACAGAGGGTAATTTAAAATGAACGAAAGTCTTCAGCTTGCAGACAGCTTATAATTATTATTTGGGTTTAAGGCACTGTGACAATCGTCTGAACCTCTGAAAACACAATGGAAGTAAATACCTACCTTCAGAAACCAAAGTATCAGTTAATTCAAGGCCTGCGGAAGTGCCTATTTCTAAAGAAGTAACATAATAATTTTATCTAGCAACTTTGTGACAAAAAGAGAATCAGTTTAAGCTTCCTTAGATACATTGTTGTCATCAGATATTTAATCAGTGCACCTAAAGTAATGTTTAATAAATTTATCTTTAGAAACACTGAAGCAAAGACAAATATCATACAATATTACTTATATGTGGAATCTAAAAATTTGATTAAAATGAACTTATTTATAAAACAGAAATAGACTCACAGATGTAGAAAACAAATCTACGGTTAACAAGAAGTAAAGGAGGGGGAGTGGCAATAAATTGGGATATTGGGATTGAAATATACACACTACTATATATAAAGCAGACTACTAATAAGGACCTACTGTATAGTACAGGGAACTCTACTCAATACTCTGTAATGGCCTATATGGGAAAATAAGCTAAAAAAGACTGGATATATGTATATGTATAACAATCATTTTGCTATATAACTGAAACTAATGCAACATTGTATATCAACTATATTTCAATATCTTAAAAAAGAAATGCTAAGGTGTTCTTCAATAAAAAGAACTTTGAAAGACACGATTGTGTGCTTTCTGAGTAGGGAAAGAAGAAGAAGAAGAAGAAGAAAAAAAAAGCTACAGGAGGGAAATGCAGCATTCTGTACCTAGACAGCAGTGCGAGGTTTCCTCAACACTGTTTGGGCTAGAAGCTCTTAGGGAAAAAGAGTTTATGATCAACTCAGCTTGGAAATCCTGCATGAGACTGACGTAAGTGTTTAAGGGCTTGGGAAGATTCCTTGGAGAAGGAAATGGCAACCCATTCCAGTCCAGGATTCTTGCCACGCACAGAGGAACCTGGCAGGCTACAGTCCATGGGGTTGCAAAGAGTCGGACATGACTTAGTGACTAAACAACAAGTTCTGCAGTAAAGAAACTGTCCAAGGGGTCACAAAGAGCTGGACATGACCTAGCGACTCAACATTGAAACAGAGATATCCTGATTGTTCAACAACCCCCATTACAAATAAGAATGATGGTCTATAAATGTAGAAAGTGTACAAAAGTGTTAGTCACTCAGTCATGTCTAACTCTTTGCAAACCCATGGACTGGAGCCTGCCAGGCTCCACTGTCCATGGGATTTCCCAGGCAAGAATACTGGAGTGGGTTGCCATTTCCTTCTCCAGGGGATCTTCCCAACCCAGGGATTGAACTCAGGTCTCCTGCATTGCAGGCAGATTCTTTACTGTCTGAGCCACCAGGGAAGCCCATAAATGTGTTAAGTCACAGCTAAATAAAAGAAAGGAAGCCTGTTTGGTTGAGGATACACCTAGAATATACATATACAAATATACATATATCCATATATCTGGCATATACAAATATGTGTTGAATGAATGAATGAATAATCCTCTTTCTTTTTCCTTACTCTAATCAAGAGACAGCTGCTCTGATACACCCTGCAGACCCCCTAAAAGGAACAGGGGGGCTAGGAGAACATGACAGAAGCAAGAACACAGGCTGTGTGTGAGACAGCCAGGGCTGTGTGATCATGTGCACTTTTGCACAACAGGAATTAAAATATTTTCATCCCATAAGACCCCATGTGAAGCAAGCACCTGGCATGAGCCTGGCACAGAGAAGGATTCAAAAAATAACACTCCCCTCTCCCTCATTCTGACTTTTTCCTCATTTAAATCCTGAGGAAATAACTCAGGGGACAAGTAACAGGTCATGGGGGACTGCTGAGTGAGATGAAGTAAATAGGCCAAAACAAACCCCCCATCGAATCTGAGACAAGAAGGAACTTGCTTCTAAAGCCTGTAACACTAGCCCCATTCACGTTCCTAGAGGTCTTGAGTGCTAGAGTGTCTTTTAACCTTGAGGTATTCATCTTGTTTAATCATACTAATTCAACAAAACTCCCAGCAGATAATTGCATCAGGTTGCCCTATTCTGTCAAAGGCTTCCCTGGCGGCTCAGAGGTTAAAGCACCTGCCTCCAATGTGGGAGACCCGGATTCGATCCCTGGGTCGGGAAGACCCCCTGGAGAAGGAAATGGTAACCCACTCCAGTATTCTTGCCTAGAAGATCCCATGGACGGAGAAGCCTGGTAGGCTACAGTCCATGGGGTAGTAAAGAGTTGGACACGACTGAGCGACTTCACTTTCACTTTCTATTCTGTCAAAGCCCTTGCATCTTCAAAATCAAAACAGTATTTGTACAATTAAATTTTGTCTCTTTCCTCCAACAACCCTGAAACATAAAAATGTCCCCAAATAAGCCAGGTTTAAAGCTCCAAATCAAAGAAGGCAATGGCACCCCACTCCAGTACTCTTGCCTGCAAAATCCCATGGACGGAGGAGCCTGGAAGGCTGCAGTCCATGGGGTCGCTGAGGGTTGGACACGACTGAGCGACTTCACTTTCACTTTTCACTTTCATGTATTGGAGAAGGAAATGGCAACCCACTCCAGTGTTCTTGCCTGGAGAATCCCAGGGACGGGGGAGCCTGGTGGGCTGCTGTCTATGGGGTCACATACAGTTGGACACGACTGAAGCGACTTAGCAGCAGCAGCAGCAGCAAAGCTCCAAATATGCTGGCAACAGCTTCCCTGGTAGCTTGGGGGGTAAGGAACCTGCCTGCAGTGTAGAAGCCTTAGGAGAAGTGGGCTTGATCCCGGAGTCAGAAAGATCCCTGGAGAAGGAAATGGCAGTCCACTCCAGTATTCTTGACTAGTGAATCCCATGGACAGAGGAGCCTGGTGCGCTACAGTTCAAGGGGCTGCAAAAAGTTGGATGACTGAAGTGACTTAGCAGCAGCAGCAGCATGCTGGCAACAACACCGGTATGAAGATGATTATTGAACACACACCTAATTTACACAAATAAAACTGCATCTTGCCTAGCTGTCCCCCTTTGATGAGGCTGGGCTTCTGCTTATGTTGCTTCTGAAATCTGAAGTAATCTGACATACTGAGAAGTCGATTTGCTGAAGAGAAGGCTTTGTAAGAGGGTGGGCTTTCCTTCCTCTGTATCAATCAGTCATCAGAGAATGAAGGAGAGACAGGAATCATATACTAAGATGAAAATTTGTGGCATTACCTGACATGCTGACAGAATAAGGGGCGAGTCAGGAGAAACTGCCTCACTAAACACACTATTTACGTTCCAGTAAATCCTGCGTTTTAAAATGTTGACATTTGTTTTGAAACTAGATTCAAATTTAGTACACAGTATTTCTTTGTTGGCAAGAGCTGCAAGTGAGTGATGGTTGGTCTAGCTGTTTTATACACACTCTGTATGGAGGATATCAGAGGCCCTATGAATCGGGTCAAAAATTAACACCACATGGCCAGTCTTGGAGGAAAAAAAATGACTTGTTACATCCCTATCACAAGAACGAGCCTGTATTTTTGTAATCCCACTGATAAGGCAGTACTAAGCATGGCAAACTGCCCCATGTGCATTAATGTAGTCTCTTTTACATTAGGAACTCTGATTTTGCAAAAACAAGATAAAATCACCCCAAAATGGAGGCTAGTTTACAGACCTGTCAAATGCACAGCCCTAATCAGAGGAGTCCAGGGTGGCCCACAGCACATCCTTCGGGGGTTATTTTTAAAGCGTCTGACCTCATTCATGTGCTGACACGCACTCACGGGTCAGAAAAGCCCCCTGCCATAGTTTCTCACTTAGTAACACAGCCAGAAACTCGGCGAGGAGCTCAATGACATTCTTAACAGGACTAAAAAATTCTGTTCTTTCGCTTTCTTGAAATTTGCCAACACACCACACCAACACTCAGTGAAAGTTTTCTGACTCAAGGAAACGAAAGATAACACCAAGAATATGTGAAGAATTTCTTAACAAAACACACACGCACACACACACATGGGAAAAACTCAAATCCTGACGGGAAAACAAGCAAACCATATCCACAGGAGTTCTCAAATCCACTTTGGCGGCAAAAAAAAAAAAAGAAAGAGCAATTCCAGCCCACTGGGGCCTTTTACAATTGGGTCTTGCCCTCACCAACAACGGAAGAACAATAAATACATTTTCAATTCATGTTTCTAAGGGGAATAAAGAGTGCCGGGATCTGGAGGGCGGCCAGTGCAGCAGCCGGAGAGGCCCTGTGACCGAACTCTCTCAGATCAGTCCTTTCGGGAGATCGGGAGAGTGGAACTAAAGAACACCCTTGGAGAGGGTGTGGAGGAAATGTGACCAGACCCGGGAACTGCCAGCTAATGTGAGCGACACCCCACTCCCAGTGACCTGAAAATGATACCGCTGTGCGTCACACGCGACTCCATGCACGGGGGTGCTGGCAAGCTCCCGGCCTCGTGCAATAACTTTGTGACTTCACCCAGGATCCTGCCAACACTACCCTGGAGTCTAGCATCCAAGAAGACTGTACATAGGATTTAATCAAACTAAATACATGAAGTAAAGAATGTCTCAATCAACCACTTGGCCTGCACCATGAAGGCAAGTTATACTGAGCAACCCCACCCCAAGCTCTCAGGAGACAAGGTGCCTGGTGGGACATACAGCTGCTGCTGCTGCTGCTGAGTCACTTCAGTCGTGTCCGACTCTGTGTGACCCCACAGACGGCAGCCCCCCAGGCTCCCCCAGCCCTGGGATGCTCCAGGCAAGAACACTGGACTGGGTTGCCATTTCCTTCTCCAATGCATGAAAGTGAAAAGTGAAAGTGAAGTCACTCAGTCGTGTCCGACCCTCAGTGACCCCACGGACTGCAGCCTTCCAGGCTCCTCCGTCCATGGGGTTTTCCAGGCAGGAGTACTGGGACATACAGCAAGCCTTGACAAACCAGGGAAGCTACACTCAGGACTGTGGTCATTTTACAGAAACAGGGCAGGGACAAAGCGGATGGGGCCACAGTCCAAAAGGACGCGGGCTCTGCTGGCTCCTGAACATCCCACCAAGACACGACACCAAGACAACACAAACATGCAAAATACTTGGCTCAGGCTGCCAAGTGTTAGCAGTTGCTGCCCAGAGTTGGAATGACCTCTGCCCTCCCACCACTCCGGCTTCTCTGGGATTACGTCTGTCCTGTTGCCTACAGAGCCCACCCGGCCCCGCTCTCCGCTCCCTTTGACTGTGTTCCTAAAGGAACTCTCCTTCGACCAAAGATGCAGGTATCACTGTGCTGTGCTCACTCGTGTCTGACTCTTTGCGACCCCGTGGACTGCAGCCCGCCAGCCTCCTCTGTCCATGGCATTCTCCAGGCAACAATACTGGAGTGGGTTGCCATGCCCTCCTCCAGGGCATTTTCCCAACCCAGGGATTGAACCTGGGTCTCCCACACTGCATGCAGATTCTATACGTCTGAGCCACCAGGGAAGCCCAGTTATCACTGGGCAGGAGAAAAAGACGAAAAATCAACATTAAAGCCGTATTTTTTTTTTGGAAGACAAATACAAAGCTTTCTAAAAAAACATATGTGCATGCACACACACACACACACACAAAATGTATTTTAATATTAGTTTTAACAAAATTTGAAAAATGTTTCTATTAAGTCAAATATGTGTGTTAGTCACTCGGTTGTATCTGACTCTGACCCCACCGACTGTAGCCCATGAGGCTCCTCTGTCTATGGGATTCTCCAGGCAAGAACACTGGAGTAGGTTGCCATTTCCTCCTCCAGGGCACCTTCCTGACCCAGTGATTGAACCCGGGTCTCCTGCAGGCAGATTCTTTACCATCTGAGCCACGAGGGAAGCCCATTATGTCAAATGTTTCCTTCCGAATGATTGAGTAAACAAGTATTTTTCATTCCTATTAAATCAAACAGACATAACCGAAAAGGCCAGTAAATGACAAGCATTTTAGCTACACAAAGTTCACCACATCCTGACACCCCCAAGACAAAATGAGATGACACTAAGGCTTGAATCTGTGTCAAGTGTGGGGTCTGCAGCTGCCCGGGTTTGCTTCCTGCTCTGTCCAGCACCCATGCAGCTCCTAGAGAGCTTCCAAAGCCAAGAAGCAGGCTCAGAGTCCCCACTGTGCACCACCCCCCAGTAATGAATAATGACGTCAGAACTTCCTTGAGACTCTGGGTTCTAAGGCCAGAAAATAAAAACAAGTTGGAAAAAAAAAGCAATGGAGGAAAAAGATGAAATACACACCAGGTGAGGTGAAGCTGCTCAGTCGTGTCCGACTCTTTGCAACCCCATGGACTGTAGCCTACCAGGCTCCACCATCCATGGGATTCTCCAGGCAAGAATACTGGAGTGGGTTGCCATTTCCTTCTCCAGGGGATCTTCCCGACCCAGGGATCGAACCCAGGTCTCCCGCATTGGAGTCAGATGCTTTAACCTCTGAGCCACCAGGGTCTTTTTACACACCAAACAAAATAAAAATCAGACAGCTTGTCCCAGGAGAGGAGAGCGGTCTTTGCTTTTGTCCTTCAGTTCTCAAATGAGGACCCACCTCCTCCACAAAGTTTTCCCTGAAGCCAGGTATGTCTGAGGTTCTCCCACGCATTCCCATCTACAGCTCGCATCCCCTGCAGGTCACTGTGGATCCTCTGGAGCCATGTTCCCCACCGGGACTCATGCTGAGGGAGGAGAGAGACTATATGCAGCCTGTAATTGTACTATTTTCAACATCAAGCTTGGCCCATGATGAGAGTCACTATTACTAGAAAAGTGAAATCATATGTGTTCAAACCCTATTTCTACCATTAACTCACACTGTGACATAAGATGCAAAATGGAGACAGTAAAGGCAGATATGCAGCCATGAAATTAAGATGCTTGCTCCTTGGAAGAAAAGCTATGACACACCTAGACAGCGTGTTAAAGCACAGAAAGGTTATTTTGCCAACAAAGTATAGTTTGTCTGTATAGTCACAGCTCTGGTTTTTCCAGTAGTCATGTATGAATGTTAGAGTTGGACCGTAAAGAAGGCTGAGAGTCGAAGAATTGATGCTTTCACACTGTGGTGCTGCAGAAGACACTTGAGAGTCCCTTGGACTGCAAGGAGATCAAACCAGACAATTCTGAAGGAAACTGGTCCTAAATGTTCATTGGAAGGACTGATGCTGAAGCTAAAACTCCAATACTTTGGCCACCTGATGCAAAGAACCAACTCATTAGAAAAGATCCTGATGCTGGGAGAGATTGAGGGCAGGAGAAGTGGGTAACAGAAGGTGAGATGGTTGGATGGCATCACTGACTCAATGGACATGAGTCTGAGTAAACTCCAAGAGATAGTAAAGGACAGGAAGGCCTGGTGTGTTGCAGTCTATGGGGTTGCAAAGAGCCAAACACAACTGAGTGACTGAACATCAACAAAAAAGGCAGATAAGATTATCCATGACACAGGCTGGCACAAGGGCCTCAGTGAGTATTCCAGGCTTTCCTTTCTCCCATCCCCCTTCCCTGCTCACCCCCAGCCCCAAGAGCCTTTCTGCCTTTTTACCCTTCTCCTCCCTCTGCTTCTCCTTCAAATCCCCTCCTCCTGTGATTACCTTCCTGCTTATTTCCACCTTCTTACCACAAAGGATCATTTGCATCTGAAACTGCAAACTTCACCTTCTAATCTACAGTAAGACAAAACATTCTGTGTGACAGCTTCGCACTTTCTCTAGATATGGCTTAACCTATGATTATGCATAATATGAGGCCAATAATGAAGCAATGCTAATTTCATACATGACAATGAAACATAATGCAGACTTCAGTTCATTATTTCCAAAAAAGATGCAAGCCTAATGGGGTGTTTAAATTTTTTTAAAAAACCTGTTGAAACAGATTTTCATTTACCTAAGTGGTTTTGAAAAACATTTCTTTTCATAATAATATGCATAACTTTGCATAATTATTTCATTATTTTGATGCTACTCAAAAAAACTCCTGTTCATCAAAACAGAATTATTTTCACAAGACAATGCAAATAAGAACAACAGACTTTCACCACTACTATTCAACATAGCTTGGCCACAGCAATCAGAGCAGAGAAAGAAATAAAAGGAATCCAAATTGGAAAAGAAGAAGTAAAACTCACCAATACAATATTGTAAAGTAATTAACCTCCAATTAAAATAAATAAATTTATATTAAAAAAATAAAAAACATGTTGAAACAAAATTTCATTTACCTAAGTGGTTTATGAAAAACAGTTCTTTTCATAATAATATGCATAACTTTGCCTAATTATTTCATTATTTTGATGCTACTCAAAAAAAATCTTGTTCATCAAAACAGAATTATTTTCACAAGAAAATGCAAATAAGAACAAGAGACCAAAACCATTTACACCCTTAAATCCAAAGTCCCATACAAAGTCCACTAATCTAAAAAATACAACAAACGAGAGAATATATTATAACAAAAAAGAAGCAGACTCATAGATACAGAGAACAAACTAGTGGCTACCAGTGGGGAGAGGGATGGGGGAAGGGGCAACACAGGGGTCAGGGGTAAGAGGTACAAACTATTAGGTATAAAATAAGCTACAGGGATATAGCATACAACACAGAGAACACAGTCAATATTTTATAATAACTATAAATGGAGTTATAGCCTTTAACAACTGTGAATACTGTGCTATACACCTGTAACTTACATAACATTGTACAGCAACTATACTTCAATTTAAAAAATAAAAAATTTAAGAAAAAATATTAAAATCTATATGCTGCTTTTTTTTTTCAATATCTGTGTTGGAAAAGACTCTTGAGAGTTGGTCAGGACTGAGTAACTGAATTGAACTGACACACTAATTAAAAAAAACAAGTCTCCACTGTTGTCCATAATTGAGCAGGTCTGGAATTTCAATCCATTCTCTATGGACCTAAATCCAATGTCACTGTGCTGCCATCATTCACTGGAGAATTCAGAAAAGGCTGGGTACCACATCAGCCAGATCTACGGTAGATGAGGAACTAGGTCAAATTCTTCTTTCAGTTCAGTTCAGTCACTCAAGTCGTGTCCAGCTCTTTGCGACTGCATGGACTCCAGCACACCAGGCTTCCTTGTCCATCACCAACTCCCGGAGCTTACTCAAACTCAAGTCTATCATGTCAGTAATGCCATCGAACCATCTTATCTTCTGTCATCCCCTTCTCCTCCTGGCTTCAATCTTTCTCAGCATCAGGGTCTTTTCTAATGAGTTGGTTCTTCACAACAGGTGGCCAAAGTATTGGAGTTTAAGCTTCAGCATCAGCCCTCCCAATGAATATTCAGGACTGATTTCCTTTAGAATGGACTGGTTGGATCTCCTTGCAGTCCAAGGGACTCTCAGGAGTCTTCTCCAACACCACAGTTCAAAACCATCAATTCTTCAGTGCTCAGCTTTCTTTATGGTCCAACTCTCAGATCCGTACATGACCACAGGAAAAACCATAGCCTTGACTAGATGGACCTTTGTTGGCAAAGTAATGTCTCTGCTTTTCAGTATGCTGTCTAGGTTGGTCATAGCTTTTCTTCCAAGGAGCAAGCATCTTTTAATTTCATGGCTGCAGTTACCATCTGCAGTGATTTTGGAGCCTAAGAAAATAAAGTCTCTCACTGTTTCCATTGTTTTTCCCCATCTATTTGCCATTAAGTGATGGGACTGGATGCCATGATTTTAGTTTTCTGAATGTTGAGTTTTAAGTCAACTTTTCCACTTTCATCAAGAGACTCTTTAGTTCTTCACTTTCTGCCATAAGGGTGGTGCCATCTGCATATCTGAGGTTATTGATATTTCTGCTGGCAATCTTGATTCCAGCTTATACTTCATTCAGCCTGGCATTTCACATGATGTACTCTGCATATAAGTTAAATAAGCAGGGTGACAATATACAGCCTTGATGTAATCCGTTCCTGATCTGGAATCAGACTGTTGTTCCATGTCCAGTTCTAACTGTTGCTTCCTGACCTGCATACAGATTTCTCAGGAGGCAGGTCTGCCTTCCCATCTCTTTCACATTTGCACAGTTTGTTGTGATCCACACAGTCAAAGGCTTTGGCATAGTCAGTAAAGCAGAAGGAGATGTTTTTCTGGAACTCTCTTGCTTTTTCAATGCTCCGGCAAATGTCAGCAATTTGGTTTCTGGTTCCTGTGCCTTTTCTAAATCCAGCCTGAACATCTGGAAGCTCACGATTCTTTTTAGACAGCCAGTTACCTCAACTTGAATAAAGTCCTGTGTGTGTCCACAGCATGTTTCACAGTGGACAGTTACAGACTAGACTATGAATATACAACTGTTATGTGTGTGGCTGGCAGACAAAAGTATTTATAAGTTTTATTTCCATTTATATTGGGCAATCTGTCAGATGCCAAGAAATGTAGCACAAAACTGCGCTGACCCTACCCAAAGACAGTATCTGCATGGTCACCCCTTTGACCCACACTCACAAGTGGGGCTTTGCACCATGGTATTAATGTCCATTTTACATACTAATGCCAACAAATCAAGAAAAATTACAAAATCCAGTTTCAGATACTTCTTTCTAAATGTAGCTAATCTCTCACCTTTCATACCATGACTTAGTGTTTTGTTAATAGTGTTGAAGAGAAATAAATGCTTCTGGGATATCTTCATTATCTCATTTCTAAAAGAGTCTCTGAAAGATCATTACAGAAGAAAAAGTAAAATTTTCTAGCCGGAAGCAATAGAATAACAGGATAAATTCAGCACTCTTTTTAATACTTATTTTAAATATATTTTCATCATTTCTATTTTTCTCTTTTTAGAGCAGTTTTAGGTTCCCAGAAAAAAAGTAAGCCAAAGAGTGAGAGTTCCCATATACCCCTGACCCTTCACAGTCCCCACCATCAGCAACCCCACTAGGAAGGTGCATTTACTATAATCCATGAACCGACACTAACATATCTTGCTCACCTGAAGTCCAAAGTTTACGTCGGAATTCACTTTTGAAGTTGTTGGGCATTCTATGGGTCTGACAAATGTATAACGGCACTCACCCATCATTACAGTATCAGGCAGAGGATGGAGTCAGTGCTCCGAAACTCTTCCACCTGTCCCCCTTAACTGCTGGCAACCACTGATCTTTTCACTGTCACCACAGTGTTGCCTTTTCCAGAATGTCATATGGTTGAAATATAAAATATGCAGCTTTTCCAGATTGGCTTGTTTCCCTTGGTAATATGCATTTTATGGATCCTGCATATCTTTTTACAGCCTGATAGCTTATTCTTTTTAGTGCTGAATAATATTCCATTGTCTGGATATACAACAATTTATCCATTCACTGACTGAAGGATATCCAATTGCTTTCATGTGTTGTCAATTATAAATAAAGCTGCTCTAAACATCTGTGTTGGAGAAGGCAATGGCAACCCACTCTAGTACTCTCACCTGCAAAATCCCATGGATGGAGGAGCCTGGTAGGCTGCAGTCCATGGGGTCTCTAAGAGTTGGGCATGACTGAGCAACTTTACTTTCACTTTTCCTTTCATGCACTGGAGAAGGAAATGGCAACCCACTCCAGTGTTCTTGCCCGGAGAATCCCAGGGACAGGGGAGCCTGGTGGGCTGCCGTCTATGGGGTCGCACAGAGTCGGACACGACTGAAGCGACTCAGCAGCAGCAGCAACAAACATCTGTATGAACGTACATTTTGACTCACTTGGAGTGCAAGTGCTGGACCACCTGCTAAGAGCATGTGTAGTTCTATAGGCAACTGCTACACTGCCTTCCAAAGTGGCTGCACCATTCGGCACTCCCCTCAGCCAAGAATGCAAGTTCCTGTTGCTCCACATTTTCAGTAAAAGATGGTGTTGTCAGCATTCCAGATTTCAGCTATTCTTATTTTGGAGGGGCGAGGGGGGCTGTGCCATGCAGACTGTGGGAGCGTGGCCACTCTAACAGGTGTAGTATCTCACCGTTGTTTTAAATTGCATTTCTCTGATGACATATAATCTGGAGCATTTTTCATATGCTTATTTGCTATCTGTTTTACTTTCTTGGGTGAGATGTCTGTTCAGGTGTTTTGCCCAGTTTTAAAAGGGTTGTTTTTCTTTTCTATTTTGTTGAAGCATCGTTGGTTTATAATGCTACATAAAATTCATATATATTATATTTCAACTTCTATGTACACTATAGCATGCTCACTATCAAAAGTTCAGCTTCCCTTCATCACTATACAGTTAACCCCTTTACCCCTAGTTGTTTGCTTTTTTACTGCTGAGTTTTAAGAGTTTTTGCAAATTTTGGATACCAGTCCTTCCTCAGATATGTCTTCTGCAAATATTAGTCTAATATTTTGCAAATATTAGCTTCCAGTCTCAAAGCTTCCATGTAGCTTTTCTTCTTAGTCTCCAGACAGTGTATTTTGTAGAAAAAAAAAGTTAAACTTTAATAAAGTTCATCTTATCAATGTTTCCATCATGGATCATGCCTTTACTGTTGTATTTAAAAAGATATCATGAGATCCAAGGTCACCTGTATTTTCTCCTATGTTATCTTATAGGGAGTTTTATCATTTTACATTTTATATTCCATTTTGAGTTAATTTATGAAGAGTATAAGGTGTGTGCCTAGGTTCATTTCACTGCCTGCTGATGTCCAGTTACTCTACTAGCTTTTATTGAAAAGACTATCTTTTCTCCACCATATTGTATGTGCTCCCATGTCAAAAATCAGTTGACTGTATTCATGTGGGTCTATTTCTGAGCCTTATATTCTGTTCCACTCATCAGCCTCTCAGTTCTTTTGAAAATTCTTTTGCCAATACCACCCAATGGTGGCTACTGTAGCTTTATATTAAGTTAAGTCAGGTAGCATCAATTCTCCAACTTTTTTGTTTTTCTATATTGTATTGCCTATTCTACATGCACATTTGGGAATCAGTTTGTTGATATTCACAAAGTAACCTGCTGGAGTTTTGAATGGGATTGCATTGAATTTAGAGATCAAGTTTGGAAGACCTGATATCTTAACAACAATGAGTTTTCCTACCCATGGAAATGGACTATCTCTCCATTTACTAAGTTCTTTGGTTTCTTTCATCAGAGTTTTGCAGTTTTCTTCATATAGATCTTGTACATATTTTGTTAGATTCATACATACTTCATATTTGGAGATTATGCTGTAAATAGTATTGTGTTTTTAATTTCAAATCCCACTTCTCTGTTGCTAGTATGTAGGAAAGCAACTGATCTTTATAAACTAATTTTGTTATTTGCAACTTTACTATAATTGCTTATTAATTCTAGGCATTTTTTCCATCAGTTCTTTAGAATTTTCTACATAGACAATCATGTCATGTCAACTGTGAACAAAGACAATAATTTGTTTGTTTTAAAGAATGAAGAAATACAAGCAGAACTGACCAAGAGCGAATGGGGGGAACAAAGAGTTTCATACCTTTCTTTCCAATCTGTGTACCTTTTACTTCTCCATTGGCAAGGACTTCCAGTATGATGTCTGGAAAAGGACTGGTGAGAGGGCGCATCCTTGCCTTGTACCTGATCTTCGTGGGAAGGGTCTGAGTTTCTCACCATGAGTGGAAAAAGAAGATGTGGTAAGACACACACACACACACACACACACACGAACACTACTTAGCTAGAAGAATGAACTAATGCCATTAGCACCAACATGGATGGACTTAGAGATTACCGCACTAAGTGAAGTGAACCAGACAGAGAAAGAGAAATGCCATATGAAATCACTTACACGTGAAATCTGAACTATGACACAGCTGAACTTATCTATGAGACAGAAACGGACACAGAGAACAGACTTGTGACTGCCAAGGAAGAGGGGGTTGGGGGAGGGATGGGGCAGGAGGCTGGGGTTAGCAGATGTAAACTATATGTGGAATGGATAAACAAGGTCATGCCATATAGCACAGGAACTATATTCCATATCCTATGATAAACCGCAATGGAAGAGAATATTTTTAAAATGTATATATAACTGAATCACTTTGCCACAGAGTAGAAATTAACATAACATTATAAATCAACTATATGTCAATTAAAAAAAAAAACACATACACAAATAGAAAAGGAGCTCAGACTTGGAGGGCACGTGGCCAGGCACTGACCAGGGGCTCTGGACGCATGAAAAGCCCCAAGGCTGGACTGGATGAGCTCAGGTGTGTCTGACAATGAGGAATAAGACACTGGCCTGGCCTTGGGGGGGGAAGCGGGAAGAAAGTGCTTAGTAGGGCAGATGCCAAGTTCTCTAAGTGGATACACACCATGAATGGCCTTAACGTCCAAGAACTATACACTTGAAATGGTAAATTTTGTTACACATATTTCACTGCAATAAAAAGAAATGCTTTAAAAATGAGGGAGAAAATGCTATCATTACTGTTCAAAAATACTGGGTCTCTTCAATTACCCTGGGAAACATGCCACAATTCTCCAAATCCCTTCAGTGCAATAACAGTCTGCAGACTGAATTTTCAACAAGAAATCAAAATGAACACTTTCATCCCTGTGGAGAATAACCAGTAGCCAGGAGTTTCATCAAGATCAAATCTGATGCAGCTTCCCTGGTGTCTCAGTGGTAAAGAAACCACCTGCAATGCAGGAGGTCATCTGCAATGCAGGAGATACAGGTTCAATCCCTGGGTCAAGAAGACCTCCTGGAGAAGGAAATGGCAACTTGCTCTAGTATCCTTGCCTGTGAAACCCCATGGACAGAGGATCCTGGTGGGCTATAGTCCAAGGGGTCTCAGAGAGTCACATACAACTTAGCAACTAAACCACGAACCACCACCACAGAAGTACAGGTAATCTAGAAGTAGATTTTGCTCAGGCTAATTAGGGGTTAACTGTTCTTCCATGGCACCCTAAAAAGTATAACATTTAGAAATAAGACTTTGGACATATCCACCCTCTAACACACAGCCCTGGGCACAGAAGTCTGAGTCCTCCACCCAAAGGCCCAAATTCCTTCATAACCTTCCTTACGTAAAAGAGAACTCACAGTAAACCCAGTTACCTGATTTCTCAATGCATAAAAAATTAAAAGGCATGTCTGATAGGTATAAGGAGAATAATACGGAATAGTGACAGGGAGAGACAGTGACTTGGGATCGGGGCGGGGGTCAGGGGGGGGAGTGGAGTCATGCTGAGCACAGGGCAGGGGTGCCAAGACGTCTGGGAGGGTCGTCTGCTCTGTGTGGTCTGAGTCCAAGTAACGCAGGGGGCACTGATGCATTTAAGAGAAGGCTTAATAAAAATTACAGAGAGAAAAGGAGGTTCTGGTATTGAGAAAAGGAGGTTCTGACAAATATGCATCCATGAAGATACCTTCTTTCCCACTGATGTCAAGTGAAGGAGCCGATGCTTGAGTTTCAAGATTTCCTTCCAAAAAGAAGCTATTTTCAGGCTATTAAACACTGCCTGCGAAAAATGAACACACTCTCCTTCGATACCCTCTCCAAGTACTGGAGGGACGTAACAAGGGCAGCTTGCATTGCTCTCTTGTGTCCACTGTCTTCTGCTCCCTGTGGCCACTGTGGGGAGGGCGGGGACGCAGCTGCCCTCCCCACCCACAGCAGGGTCCCTGTATTCCTGCTGCAGAAACCAGGGGCTTGTTAGTGTGGAAGGCAGGAAGATTTCTTCCTTTGAGCTCCTCTGCTTTCTCTCATCAAGCCAGCAACCACCAGAAATCAATTATTTACTTGTCATCTTGTGTAAAATCATTGTGTTCACTTAAATGTCATGCTTTTTATTCTGAGGTTTTTATCTAGTCTCAATGACAAAAGTGATAGTTGGATAGACAGAGTTTTGTTTTTTTTTTAATAATTTACACCCGTGCAATCAATTCAAATTAGCTTGTGGTAATCTAAATTAGGGGAAAAACAGAAGGGAGGCAAGAGAAAAAAAAAAAAAAGAGGAACTCTTCATTAATACATTAGAGACACACTAAACTTATTTCAACTCAAAGTGAATCACCTGTCTGCCAGGATGCCTCCGTCTCACTGCCTGTCTACAACTAAAGAAAACTAAGACAGGAAATAGCTTGTGTCCCAAGCTGTGCATACTTAACAGTGAAATTGAAACTGATATAATTCTCTGTCTTCCTGATGAACTTCTTGTAACTGGAAGAAAAACGGCAAGAGCTGGCTGCCTCTTCACAGCGAGCCCAATGAAGACTCCCTCTCATCCTGAATGCATGTCATTTCATGACTTCCAGCATTAAACATTTACACTTAGCTTTCCTCAGTCAGCATGAATGAGCCAAGTGAACTCCTCGGTGATCCTCTCTCCTGCAAATAAACTCCTGTCTTCTAGCATTTCTCGAGTGCCCATTTTGGAGACAGTGGCTGGAGGAGGAGACCCCTGTTCCGCAACGAGAGCAGCCATGGTCTGGCCTTTGGACATTTCAGCAACTCGCAGGCTGGCCCATGTCCAGCACCTGGGCACCCAGCTCCAGGGAAAGTCATTTCCACCACGCTGGAGTCCGCAGCCAGACAGCTGACTGCCTGGCTCCCAGCTCACTCTGGAACATGACTTTCCATGAAAACGTGACTGCAGGAGAAGAGTACCATCCATACCCCTCATGAGGTAAGGACCATCATTTTCAAGAACACAGTCAAAACAGAGGTCTCGAGTGTCATGGAAATGAATGAGATCAACGATCTGGCATAGGTAAAATGTGCCTTCAAGGGGAGGACAAACAATTCTGCTACAAGGCTAACATTGAAATTCTGTTAAAAGTACAGTTAAATTTGGACGTCACGTGTCAAAATGGTTTAAACACAACTCAGCTGTACTACTGAAAGGCCCTGAGTGGTTCATCAGAAGTGGGAGGCACACACCGCCTGTGATGCGCCGTGCAACTTGCTGACACCACCCATTCCGTGCTCTCGGGGGACCGCGAGTAATCCCAGAGGCATGGGGTTGAGACACGTGGCCCCGAACCACGGCGAGTCCCGGCCTGGTTTACTCCTTTTGTCATTCTTCTTTCACGTGGAAGATTCCTGACACTCTCTGCTCCTGACAATGTTTATAAACAGATTTCAGAGAAGCCTTCAAACACACACACAAAAAAAATTGGTCTTTCCAACCGAGTGTCCTAGACAGTGAAACAGCTGCATCCTTATCTGGCAGACTCGAACCTGGATGCCCTTTTAAGATCTACTTTCCACAAAACCAAAACTCAAAAACTGCCCAAATTGCCGGTTTTGATCTCCTTCAAAGACAACTCATGCATAAGTTAAGCTTTACCATGATCCGTTATACTAACAAGTCTGTTCTGGGAAAATTTAGAAAATGTTGACATTGGAAAAGAAGGTTTGGTGAAATACGCAGTAGGCTAAAATCTCCACACCAGCCTTTCATTACAACCTATAAAGACTATACTCTTAGTAATGTACCTCATAATCCACAATGACGCCTTACAGTAAGACAACACAGCTGTTTGTGACCACTTTGAAATACACAGAAATACTGGATCACTATACTGTATACCTGGAACTAGCACAGGGCTATGCAGGTCAGTTATACCTCAAAAACATACAAACTCAGAAAAAGAGATCAGATTTCTTATCAGAGGTGGGGTGGGGGGAGTTGGATGAAGGTGGTCAAAGGTACAAAATTTCAGTCATGAGAGAAAGAAGTACTAGGGGTGTCATGTACAAGACGACAAGTGCAATTAAGACGGCTCCAGGTCATACATGAAAGTTGTTGAGAGTGTAAGGCCTAAGAGTTCTTATCACAAAGACTGTTTTTTTCTATTTTATTTAATCTATGAGATGCTGCTGCTGCTGCTGAGTCGCTTCAGTCGTGTCCGACTCTGTGCGACCCCATAGACGGCAGCCCACCAGGCTCCCCTGTCCCTGGGATTCTCCGGGCAAGAACACTGGAGTGGGGTGCCANTCACAAAGACTGTTTTTTTCTATTTTATTTAATCTATGAGATGCTGCTGCTGCTGCTGAGTCGCTTCAGTCGTGTCCGACTCTGTGCGACCCCATAGACGGCAGCCCACCAGGCTCCCCTGTCCCTGGGATTCTCCGGGCAAGAACACTGGAGTGGGGTGCCAATTCCATCTCCAATGCATGAAAGTGAAAAGTGAAAGTGAAATTGGTCAGTCGTGTCCAACTATTCGCCACCCCGTGGACTACAGCCTACCAGGCTCCTCCATCCATGGGGTTTTCCAGACAAGAGTACGGGAGTGGGGTGCCATTGCCTTCTCCAATCTACGAGATGGGTGTTCACTAAAGTTACTGTGATAATCATCTCATGATGTACAGAAGGCAGATCATTATGGTGTACCCTTAACCATACACAGAACTGTGCATCAATTACATCTCGATGAAGCTGGAGTGGATAACACATAGGCACTCTTAAAAAGGGCACAGCTGTTAAATCCAAGATGACAAAACATGTCATACTTTCCTCCCTAAAATTTGTCATGAATTTCTTACTTCATCATTGACACAGTATCTACATTCTACAATTCTAACACCTTTGTATAGCACATACACGAAAGTGCTAAGCTAAAACGTAACCTCGGTGCTTAACAGATACATAGACTTCCAATATAATCAACTGTACAATTTGCTCTTCTAAAAGTAAGCCTCCTTCCCCTCCCCCATCCAAAGAACCCCACTAGCTCCTCCAAATCACACTGTGAAGTGTGACATGTACTGTGTAATCATATGTCCAATCCATGTGCTTGGTTTATAAGGCTCTTATTTTACTTCCAGGCAAAACATTCTGCAACAGGAAGTCAGCAATGTGCTGATCATTATTACCTGCATATAAGCTTTTAGTTGTTCTGTATGTTTTGACAACTCCGTAACAGGAATTTAAGGTAAGAGTTTAACTCCAAGTTAACAACACTGTTGGATATATACCGGAACAAAATAAAAACAAAGTCCACTCTAATAAAAGTGGAACTCATACTCTGAGGATAAAATTCAGACAGTTTACTGTTTCCGTGTTAATCTTTCACCTGCTAAACTGCATTTTACAACTAAAAGTGAGAGAGAATGGAGGCTAAGAAATCTCTGCTCTGTGACACTTTAACTTTTATGGAGATCCATCCTGCTCCCGATCGTACCCCTAAGTCATCAGATCTGCTAAGAAAAGGCAGTCTAGACTCTGTCTGACCAGGACCCCACAGGGTGCGACGGCAACCCTGGGATGGAGCCCCAGGATGCACACAGTGTGGACCGCACCCCTGGATGTCTGCAGTGTGGATGGACCCTCCAGGACGCAGGTGGTGTAGACAGTGCCCTGGATGTGCATGGAGTGGACAGAGCCCCCAGGATGCAGTTGGTGTAGACAGCGCCCCTGGATGTGCATGGTGTGGACGGCACCCTTGGATGCACGCAGTGTGGACAAAGCTCCTGGATGTGCATGGCGTGGATGGAGCCCCAGAACACACACAGTGAGGACAGCACCCCTGGATGTGCACAGAGTGGATGGAGCCCCAGGACGCAGGTGGTGTACACAGTGCCCTAGATGTGCACGGAGTGAATGGAGCCCCAGGATGCAGGCAGTGTAGACAGCACCCCTGAATGTGCACGGAGTGGATGGAGCTTCAGGATGCAAGCAGTGTAGACACTACCCCTGGATGTGCACAGAGTGGACGGAGCCCCCAGGGCGCAGGTGGTGTAGACAGTGCCCTGGATGTGCATGGAATGGTTGGAGCTCCAGGAGGCAGGCAGTGTAGACAGCAGCCCTGGATGTGCATGGAGTGGATGGAGCCCCAGAACGCAGGTGGTGTAGACAGCAGCCCTGGATGTGCATGGAGTGGACGGAGCCCCAGGATGCAGGCAGTGTAGACAGCACCTCTGGACGTGTGTGATGTGGACAGCACACCTGGATGTCTGCAGTGTGGATGGAGCCCCAGGATGCCACGGCATGGACAGTGCCGCTGGACGTGAGGAGGGTGGACGGCGCCCCTGGATGTGAGCAGGGTGGACGGCGCCCCTGGATGTGAGCAGGGTGGACGGCGCCCCTGGATGTGAGCAGGGTGGACGGAGCCCCAAGGACACACATGGTGTGGACAGCACCTCTGGATGTGCATGGCGTGGACAGAACCCCAGGGCACACACGGTGTGGACGGCACCCCTGGATGCACTCGGTGTGGACAGCGCCCCCGGATGTGAGCGGGGTGGACGCAGCCCCCGGCGCATAAGGCTTATGAGGAGCTCCACCCTGTCGCACCCCCTGCCTGCACAGCTGCAGCCCCTATGGGGGGGCATACACGACGTCACCTCCAACATCCCTGCAGGTGACACGGGTCCCCCTGCACGTGCACACTCCCCAAGCCTCCTATAGGACGCTGAAGCCCACACCTCAGGGGGCCCCTCTCCTAGGAAGTCACTGAAGGTCACCTACTCAACTGACAGGGGAGGAGACACAGATCAAGGCCAGGAGCACTCTGGGGGCTGGCCATATCAGCCTTGGTACAGCTGCAGGCCCAGGGATGGTGGGAAATGGAGGTGCGGGCGGAGAGAGAACAATCTCAGCAGGCTGGGGGAGAGGGGCTGGCTGGCGGGGGGTGAGGGCAGCCGAGATCAGACCGAGCAGATCTTGCTCCCTGCCCCCCACAATGTAGCCTCCAGAAACCACTCCTCAGGGAAGGGCAGCTGCACTGGGCAGTCACAGCAGGTTTGGGGGCCCGGGCACTGCGAATAGGGCAGGCTGGCACTCCACTCACTCACAAGCTTGTTCTCCAGAGGTGAAGAAGGACTGACAGGCCCACAAACACATGCCAAACTCACATCAGGCTGCATCAGGTACGGAGAGGAAAAACTAAGTGGAGGAAAGGCGCAGTGACCTGGAGCAGCATCGGCAAGAGGACCAAGGAGTGGGGACTCATGGACAGAGACCTGAGCAAGTGAGAAAGGTAGTGACTTGGGCAAAGGAATGGGGAAAGCCGAGCAAAGGCCCCGAGCAGGATGGTGGCAGAAGCGGCTGCAGAGGCATGCAGAGGTGGGCATCCTGTCCCGTCCTGCTTGGTGCCCCTGAGGCACCGGAAGCCAACAGGACCTTCCCTATAACCAGCAAAGAACTCGCCACCATTCCAAACAGCCCGCAGGGATGGGAAGGTGCACACCCGCCCCTGAGATCCACCGGCCAGGTCCCATGTGGCTCTGCTGTCATAAATAGTCACTGTGACTGTGTTCCAAGTGTCCCTGGGAAACAGTCGCTGTGTGCTCCAGGTGTCACCAGGAAACTATCACTGTGTGCTCTAGGTGTCACCAGGAAACTATCACTGTGTGCTCTAGGTGTCACCAGGAAACTATCACTGTGTGCTCCAGGTGTCCCCAGGAAACAGCCGCTGTGTGCTCCAGGTGTCCCCAGGAAACAGCCGCTGTGTGCTCCAGGTGTCCCCGGGAAACAGCCGCTGTGTGTTCCAGGTGTCCCCGGGAAACAGTCACTGTCACTGTGTTCCAGGTGTCCCCGGGAAACAGTCGCTGTCACTGTGTTCCAGGTGTCCCTGGGAAACAGCCGCTGTGTGTTCCAGGTGTCCCCAGGAAACAGCCGCTGTGTGTTCCAGGTGTCCCCAGGAAACAGTCGCTGTGTGTTCCAGGGATCACCAGGAAACAGTCGCTGTCACTGTGTTCCAGGTGTCCTCGGGAAACAGTCGCTGTGTTTATGTTCCTGGTGTCACCAGGAAACAGTCACTGTGTGTTCCAGGGGTCCCCAGGAAATAGTCTGCAGTGTGGATGGAGCCCCAGTGCTGGAAGCAGAGGAGAGGGCTCAGAGTCCACCCCACAGAGCTGCGAGGAAAATGGGACCTCGAGAATGTCCGTCTGTGGCTCGGGAAACTGAGCCCAGGAGGGAAAGCAGCCAGGGTGATGGGGCAGCCACGGGGGGGTCCCAACAGCCCTGGCATGGTGGGGACAGTGGGGGTGCTGAACAGTGGCCAGCTGGTGGCTGTGGTGCAGACAGGGCAGCAGAGATTGAAGGCTGAAGAGCAGATGTCAGCAAGGAGACTGGATGGGAACTGAGCCTGGAGTCCCTTAGGGCTGTCCTGGGGCACACAGTGCCCTTCTGTGGCAGACAGGGTGCTGGGGTGGATCACCCATTCAGCAGAGACCCCCGCACTGTGCACACGTCGCCTAGGGTTAGGGACAGAGTGCAGAGGATCTCAGGCACGTCGGTCCTGGAGCGGGGGAAAGGACATCTTCACGGGCCCTGCAGTGAGGCTGGGCGCACAAGGTGACAGGCCCTAAACAAGTGATGGTGGACACGCAGGACTAAGGAAGGCAGCTTGTCTGCTGCAGCCTTGGCACCTGGGTGGGCACCCCCCTGGCAGGAGAGTCTCCTGGCGCTGAGTTCAGGGCCCAGGATGAGGACAGCGTCACCATTGGGCATCGACAAGGTGGCCCTGCTACAGTCCAGACTGACGTCACACTTGGGGGCTGGCACGAGAGGAGGAGGAGCTAGGGAACCAGGCTGTGTAGTAAGCTCAGTCATTCAGGTGCCAGGGGCAGGGCACAGTGAGGACACCTGGAGGCACAGTGAGGGGCACCTGGAGGACACAGTGAGGGCAGCTGGAGGACACAGTGAGGGCAGCTGGAGGGACAGTGAGGGCACCTGGAGGCACAGAGAGGGCACCTGGAGGACACAGTGAGGACACCTGGAGGACACAGTGAGGACACCTGGAGGGACAGTGAGGGCACCTGGAGGACACAGTGAGGGCACCTGGAGGACACAGTGAGGGCACCTGGAGGCACAGAGAGGGCACCTGGAGGACACAGTGAGGGCACCTGGAGGACACAGTGAGGGCACCTGGAGGGCACAGTGAGGACACCTGGAGGGACAGTGAGGGCACCTGGAGGGACAGTGAGGGCACCTGGAGGGACAGTGAGGGCACCTGGAGGCACAGTGAGGGCACCTGGAGGCACAGTGAGGGCACCTGGAGGGACAGTGAGGGCACCTGGAGGGACAGTGAGGGCACCTGGAGGGACAGTGAGGGCACCTGGAGGGACAGTGAGGGCACCTGGAGGGACAGTGAGGGCACCTGGAGGGACAGTGAGGGCACCTGGAGGGACAGTGAGGGCACCTGGAGGGACAGTGAGGGCACCTGGAGGGACAGTGAGGGCACCTGGAGGGACAGTGAGGGCACCTGGAGGGACAGTGAGGGCACCTGGAGGGACAGTGAGGGCACCTGGAGGGACAGTGAGGGCACCTGGAGGGACAGTGAGGGCACCTGGAGGGACAGTGAGGGCACCTGGAGGGACAGTGAGGGCACCTGGAGGGACAGTGAGGGCACCTGGAGGGACAGTGAGGGCACCTGGAGGGACAGTGAGGGCACCTGGAGGGACAGTGAGGGCACCTGGAGGGACAGTGAGGGCACCTGGAGGGACAGTGAGGGCACCTGGAGGGACAGTGAGGGCACCTGGAGGGACAGTGAGGGCACCTGGAGGGACAGTGAGGGCACCTGGAGGGACAGTGAGGGCACCTGGAGGGACAGTGAGGGCACCTGGAGGGACAGTGAGGGCACCTGGAGGGACAGTGAGGGCACCTGGAGGGACAGTGAGGGCACCTGGAGGGACAGTGAGGGCACCTGGAGGGACAGTGAGGGCACCTGGAGGGACAGTGAGGGCACCTGGAGGGACAGTGAGGGCACCTGGAGGGACAGTGAGGGCACCTGGAGGGACAGTGAGGGCACCTGGAGGGACAGTGAGGGCACCTGGAGGGACAGTGAGGGCACCTGGAGGGACAGTGAGGGCACCTGGAGGCACAGTGAGGGCACCTGGAGGGACAGTGAGGGCACCTGGAGGCACAGTGAGGGCACCTGGAGGGGCAGTGAGGGCACCTGGAGGACACAGTGAGGGCACCTGGAGGCACAGTGAGGGGCAGCACGTGTCAAAGCCGCTTCTAAAGCATGGGGAGAGCGGTGAAGCGGCCTGAGGGAGGCGCAGGCGGAGGAAGCGGTGTGTGAACACGGAGTCCTGAAGCTGAGAGGGAAGAGCCTGGCCTGCAAGGAGAGGCCGCGACCTCAGTGGGGCACCGCAGGGACAGCCACCGGCCAGCCAGCATCGTGCTCTGATCACCCCCGAGGGCAGAGACGGCACCCACTGCCGCCGCCAGGACCATCTGACCGCAGAGCAGCCCAGGCTGGGACTCACGCTCCTCTCCTGCTGCGTGCATTTAACGTGAATGAAAGAGGTGGGTGGTTAAGTACCTTTGGAAAGTGAATGAAGATGCAGCTTCCAAACAAGGCAAAACAAGCTGTACATAAAAGAGGATATTTTGCTTCTGAAATTAAGTTCAACTCCTACTGGGTTTGTTTTTCACAATCACTTGACATTTACAATTCAACTTTGAATTCATAAACCAAAACGAGTCTGCTTTCCACCACAGCTGTCGTGTCTCTATACGACGTTTTTCCTGGTCACCAAAACACCACCGTTCCATGACAGTGAAAAGCCAAATACATAAGATGCCATCAGGAAGAAAATGTTGATGATATTCAATTTAAAAGAGTGGGGGATAGGAGAGAAAAGACTGCTTAGATGAAATGAACAATTAATGGCACAATCACAGCTCACGCTAACTGCATTTAACCACCCTCCAACCCCAGAGGGAGGGACAGAAACAGCACAAACCAGCAGCTAGTATCTTCAGTTTAGAAACGTTCTGAACAGTTGGCCGTGATGCGCCATCAGCTTAAAGAAGCTGCTGCAGATAATTTATAGCTCTTCTGGGCACCAAAACTGTCACGAAGGCAAAAAGTCAGTTTTATAAAACTGTGACTGGATGACAGATGAATAAGTAAAAATAGTATCAGTTACCCTTCAGCTCAGTCCAGTCACTCATCGTGTCCAGTTCTTTGCGACCCCATGGACTGCAGCACGCAAGGCCTCCCTGTCCATCACCAACTCCCGGAGTTTACTCAAACCCATGTCCATTGAGTCAGTGACTCCATCCAGCCATCTCATCCTCGGTCGTCCCCTTCTCCTCCTGCCCCCAATCCCTCCCAGCATCAGAGTCTTTTCCAATGAGTCAACTCTTCGCATGAGGTTTTTACAAAATGCTAAACAGGAGTAGGAGATTTAAAAAATCACTGGATTATAATACCAATCCGTAATCTATTTTCAGAATAATCAATTCAGATCGACTCTAAATAGATTAGAGATGNCTCCTCCTGCCCCCAATCCCTCCCAGCATCAGAGTCTTTTCCAATGAGTCAACTCTTCGCATGAGGTTTTTACAAAATGCTAAACAGGAGTAGGAGATTTAAAAAATCACTGGATTATAATACCAATCCGTAATCTATTTTCAGAATAATCAATTCAGATCGACTCTAAATAGATTAGAGATGGCAAATGAGAAGCAAAGAACTATTTCACATATTTTAGAAATGTTCCTCTTGAATATACTGCATCTGTTACCAAATATTCCCTCTTTCACTGATAGGTACACAGTAAAATAATTCTTGGAGATCATCAACGGTGACAAAAGTAAGGGGTTTTCTTCTGTCAAGTGTTAAGTTGGGATTTATGCTTTACAGCCTGTAGTGGAGGCCCCAGCAACATGACGTTCCTTTTATAAAACCCCATGAGGATTTTCCACTCTGCGACAACACTTGGCAGGGGTAGCTGGGGGTCCCTGAGCATCTCTGCACGACCCATCTTACTGTGTCACATGCTGATCTTAAGTCCCCTCCACCAGTGGATGGAAACACACCTTGAGAGCGGAGAGCTGGCAGCCCCAGGCAGCGGGGCAGTGCCATCAAGATAAACCGGGACACTTCCAGAGGAATGTCAAGGGGCAGGAATGTCAAGAGCAGGGGTATGAAAAGCTGCAGTGCAATTCCCCAGAGGGAAACATAGCATCCTGGATCCTCAAGCAGAATCTTCTGTACCCAAATGCTTCAATTCAGGACATTCATGAGGAAAACTTAAAAAAAAAAAAAAAAACATGTCACAAGAGTGAATGGCAGCAACTCCATAGACCCTGGAGTCATGAAGTAACTGAATCCCAAATGCCTGATCTGAATTTTATTAAAGGTTTTATTTTCTGCGCAAGCAACTGAATGCGTTTTCAATCCTTATTTTTCTTCAGCGAGTTGTTTCACTGTTGTCCCTTTTTAACTGTTTCCAGGAACGTTAACAGATCACCACTGACTCCATACGCGAAATGCACATCTTCTGGAAGAACTAAAAGTCTGCACAGGAAAATACTGGGGGATCATCAAACACAGGGAGTCGACCTGAACAGCTCACAGCTGACATGTGTATCAGTGGCTGCTGTAACAAATTCCCACAAACTTCATAGGTTCAAACAACCCAAATTTATCACCTTACAGTTCCGAGGTTGGAAGTTCAAAGTGGCTCTCGAGGGGCTCGTTTAAGTCAAGTGTAGAGAAGACTGCACTTCTCTCTGAAGGCTCCAGGGAGACCCATCCTCTGATCTTCACCCCCTTACATACGGAGGTCAGTGGTTTACGAGTCTGTCATTCAACTCAAAGTAGGAGAAGAGGCCGGAGTGCTTCTTACACGGCCTCACGCTGACCTTCTCTGCTGCTCTCCTCCTCCTTCTAAAGGCCCTTGGGCTCCATGGAACCCATCTGGGCACTCCTGGGTCATCTCCTCACCCCAGAACAGCTGATTAGCAAGCTTCATCCGACCTGTGATCCTTATTCCTCTTTGCCACGTGACAACACACTCACCAGTTCCAGGGTTGGGAGGGGGTCAGTGCTCTGCCTCCCACAATCTGTAATCACCTATTAGTACTTATGGGCTTCCCAGGTGGCTCAGTGGTTAAGGATCCACCTGCCAGTGCAAGAGACACAGGACACTCGGGTTCAATCCCTGGGTTGGGAAGATCCCCTGGAGAAGGAAATGGCAACCCGCTCTAGTATTCTTGTCTGGAGAATCCCATGGACAGAGGAGCCTGACGGACTACAGTCCATGGGGTCGCAAAGAGTCGGACACGACTGAGCACCTGAGCACTTTAGTACACATACTATTTTATTTTTACATATAAATACATACATAGAGTCTTTCTCTCCCTCCCCCGCCCGCCCACACACACAAATGAATTCTTTGGATTTCCTGCTTCAATTCATGAGTTCTAGACTAACTCTCGGAGAAAGCAATGGCACCCCACTCCAGTACTCTTGCCTGGAAAACCCTTGGACGGAGGAGCCTGGAAGGCTGCAGTCCATGGGGTGGCTGAGGGTCAGACACGACTGAGCGACTTCACTTTCACTTTTCACTTTCATGCATTGGAGAAGGAGATGCCAACCCGCTCCAGTGTTCTTGCCTGGAGAATCCCAGGGACGGGGAAGCCTGGTGGGCTGCCGTCTATGGCGTCGCACAGAGTCGGACACGACTGAAGTGACTTAGCAGCAGCAGACTAGCTCTGCTGAATTATTCCATAAATATCTCCTAGAGTTTTATAGTGCTAAAATTTTATCTTTTATCTTGAAAGAAACTTCAGATGGTTCCAAGAGGGCAATCTAGAAGATAGCTTCACTCTGAGTTAAAAACGATAATAATAAACGCATGATGGCCCCCATGAAAGAGCTCTTTTAGATGCACAAAGTGTTTGATACCTGCTACACACACATTTCAGGCCATATTCCACAGAAGATTCTAAGGCTCCTGTGAGTGAAGTCGCTCAGTCGTGTCCAACTCTTTGCGACCCCATGGACTGTAGCCCACCAGGCTCCTCCATCCATGGGATTCTCCAGGCAAGAGTACTGGAGTGGGTTGCCATTTCCTTCTCCAGGGGATCTTCCTGACCCAGGGATCAAACCCGGGTCTCCCACATTGTAGGCAGACGCTTTACCATCTGAGCCACCAGGGAAATCCCCTGTAGGTACAATTTATTCTGCTATAGGCAGGTTAACCTGTGGTTACACTTCCACTAAGTTAATTTTACCTTGTCTCAAAAGAATGAGTTTCTCCAGAAACCCTCAAGGCCTCCTTTGAGTTAACCAAAGATATCTGAGTGCTCGCTCATTTGTCGCGCTTTCCAAGAAAAATAAATCATGACAATTTAATTCTAACCTCAATTGTAGGAAAATGGACTCACCTTTTGTTTATTTTTTAATCAAAGGAAATGGATTCAATTTGCAATTCTCCCTCTTTTATTAAATGAACAGACTCTCACAGAATAATTAAAATATGTGAATTCAGTTAAGAATGGGTTTGTCAAACTCACTTCAATTCTCTAATACTTCTGTTGGTAGCTTCCTTTAAATAAGGATCAGAGGAACAGTTTCTGAGGCTTCTAAAGAGCAATTTTAATAATAATTTACTCTAAAGCAATCTCTGTTTTGTTTCCCAAATTGACTGTGTTCCTTGGAACACTTGGAAATAAAAACTGGTATCTCTCAAAAAAAAAAAAAAAAAATCCTAAAGGATCCTGAATATTCATTGGAAGGACTGATGCCGAAGCTCCAATACTTTGGCNGAGGAACAGTTTCTGAGGCTTCTAAAGAGCAATTTTAATAATAATTTACTCTAAAGCAATCTCTGTTTTGTTTCCCAAATTGACTGTGTTCCTTGGAACACTTGGAAATAAAAACTGGTATCTCTCCAAAAAAAAAAAAAAAAATCCTAAAGGATCCTGAATATTCATTGGAAGGACTGATGCCGAAGCTCCAATACTTTGGCCACCTGATGCGAAAAGCCAACTCACTGGAAAAGACTCTGATGCTGGGAAAGATGGAAGGCAGGAGAAGGGTGTAACAGAGGATGAGATGGTTGGATGGCATCATCAACTCAATGGACGTGAGTCTGACCAAACTCTGGGAGTTGGTGATGGACAGGGAGGCCGAGAGTGCTGCAGTCCATGGGGTCACAAAGAGTGGGACACAACTGAGCGACTGGACTGAACTGCTGTTTGAGAAAGGATGTATATAGTATTCTCTTTTAGAGGGTTGCCAATACACATTAACCGTTTTAAATTTCCATGTCCCAAAGCGCTGACAGCTCTAAGAGTTCAGCCTCACTGCTCTCAGAAGTGTCTTCCTAACACCCCTGTGGCTAACCAGCGCTGAGACAGGAGAATGAGAACATCACAGGGCGTCACTCCGAACGAGCCCAGGGCAGACTCATCACCGGTGGAAACAAAACCAGCCCCAGCTCAGCCCATGAGCCTTTATGGGATCTATTTGTAAATATCAAATGTATAATCAATACCAAGTTGCAACTAGGATTAAGACTAACTTGAAACAACACAGCTATGGAAATGTACTGTAGCCTCTAACTGTATTTATATGGCTAGGTCATTTAAAAGAAGCCATTTTCAACTCAAGACGGCTTTAAATGGTCCACTTCTAAACAAACCTTACCGTGTTTATAAACAGTCAAAATATATCTCACTCAAAACGCTGGCCTTCAAACAGAGCTGTGGAGGTTCTATCCACTGTACATAAGCAACAGATTCATAAAAGGCATTCCACTGGCTATTTTTTTCCTTCATCCACTGAGTTAAAAAGAATATTCAATGAAAATAAACTGAGGTTAATTTAGAAGGGATGGGGAATTGCTTTTAAATGTTTCTCACCCTCTCAATAAAAGTCTAAAAATATTTCCATCTAAACTAAAAATCTCACCTTTAATCACCTGATGGCTCAGAAGGTAAAGATGTATCTGCAATGTGGAAAACCCATGTTCAGTCCCTGGGTAGGAAAGATCCCGTGGGGAAGGAAATGGCTACCCACCCCAGTATTCTTGTCTGGAGAATTCCATGGACAGAGGAGCCTGTACAGTCCACGGGATCACAAAGACACAGCTGAGTGACTAACACTTACAATCTTAAAAGAGTAACTGTTCAAATATCAGTGACTCTCCTTTTATTAAAAAAAAAAATTCTATACATGAGATCTACTTCTTGAAGTTTACAGTCATTAAGTAGAAACAATTTACTAGGCTCAACAGGTTAAAAAACACAGTCAGTGAGCCACCTGCTATGAGAGATGCCGAGACCATGTGAAGAGCTCAGGCTCGGAGCCTAGTGGATCCTAACTCTGCCCACGAGCCGCTTGCCCCGGGCTTGCTCGTCTTTCCCGCACCCATATCTCTGCATTGACAAATGGGAGAGGCAAGGATACGGGGCTAACCACGGACACACTGCGAACAGCCCCGAGCCGCTGTGTCCTGTCACCGCTTTCCCGCAGTCTTCATGACACTGCAGTCATGTTTGCTGCCCCAAACGTGAGAGGATAAACCCCTAATCCACTCAGGATTCTTACCTGCCCAGACTAGCTTTGCCCCAAAGCTATGACAGGATACTCATTGCTTCTCCAGCAACCCATAAGCGCCAACTACCACTTCCCATCAGAGTCCTGAACAACTGCCGTCTTTCTCTATTTCTGCCTGGACCATCTCTTTCCATTATTGCTTCCTTCAACTTTATGCAATCACCCACTACCACTCGGGCACCGTTTGACTTCAGAAACATAAAGATATATAAGCATCAGGTCCTTTCTTTAAAAACCTGTTAGTTCTAGGAGAAAAAGTGGGAAACAAATGTTTTTCACCAGTTTTTTAAAATTCCACAATGGAAATATATCCAAAACATAGTACATATATTATTGGCAAAAGAGAGGGCTGGCTTCCTTGCTGAAGGGAGAGGGCACGGGACCAGGGAGATGGACAGGTGGACAAGAGAAGGAAGGCTGTCGGAGAGGCAGCTTGAACAAAGGTAGACGTGCAGGCATGCCTCCAGTCAGCTGTCTCAGTGCTAGCTGGTGGGAAGGGCATGATGAGGACCAGTGAGGGGAGGGGTAAGCGGATGGCGGGCCCCCAGCCTGTGGACAGTGCCGGCTTCGTGGGGCTCTCTGCTCCAGACAGTGGAGAGCTATGAGAGATTCAAGCAGGGCTGTTAGTGCCCAGATCCACATTTGGAAAAGATCACTGTGCCCAACATGAGGAATAAAATAAAGGAAGCAAGACCCAGGAAAAAAAAAAAAAGGTAGATGAAGTCATGGAGTGTCATCGTTTCCACCAAGCCTCAGAATTAGTTCCAACGCCGATAGCTGTGGGGGGACAGGAAGCCTTCACTCCTCCAATGGTGGACACTGAGCCTCAACAGGACCGCACGACAGAGCTGGAAGGTCAGCAGAGACGTCCAGGATCTAGGCCCCTCCTGCCACCGCCCTCTCCTCTCCAGCCCTCAGAGTTAAGATCAAAGGGCAGCTGTGGGCCACACCACGTCCCTGGCGTGGCCGGGGCACGTGAACTCACCTGGGCCAGATACCTCCCGGCTGAAACAGCACCACATGCACGTCACAGTGACACCCAGTGACGATGCTGGGTGAACCCGGGAACCCTGGGCTCCAGCCCTGATAGCTGGCTGCGCCAAGAAATGTTTACATTCACTGGTGATCCAGTCAGACTGCCAACAAGATTCATGCCCATCAAATAATTGCACAGGACTGCAACTCTGAGTATGACAGAACCTAAGAGTCTGCTGATCAATGATGGAAACTGCCTGCATATAAATATCAAGCCCTAATACGGAGCATGCGTGCATGCTAAATCACTTCAGTCATGTCTGATTCGCTGTGACCTCATGAACCGCAGCCCACCAGGCTTCTCTGTCCATGGGATTTCCCAGGGAAGGATACTGGAGAGGGTTACCATTCCTCCTCCAGGGCATCTTCCTAACTTAGAGATCGAACCCAAGTCTCCTGAGGCTTGGGCATTGCAGACGGATTCTTCGCCAACGAGCCACCAATACAGAGCAGATGCTCTGAGTAAACGGGATGATCTGGTTAATTTAATATTCTGGTTATCTGGAAGGTAATTAAGATGTGCATCATACCGTTGCTAAAGAGTTCGAGTAAAATAACTTAAACTTTAAACCATACTCAATACGGTCACTCATGGTCTTCTTTCTCACAGCTAATGGTAACTGGGACTTAAGGAAAGCTAACCGCAGGACAGGTGCTCCTCTAAGTGTTGATCTGCTACACTCTTCACCTCCTTCACTTGCTGATAAACAAGAAACGTCATTTTAAGTCATGAAAAATATATCAGGTTACTTTGGGGTTTTCTTGTTGGGGGGAGTGATTTGGCTTCTGGAAAAATGAAAGTACTGTATTTCACCACAATAATTCATAGTCTGATTTTCTTCATAGCCTCCAGATAATCAGCAACTTAATCAGCAATCGCAGAGCCCTCACCCAAACCACTCCAGAGTAAAACTCGCAAGGCCAAAGGTTTCACTGCCCCTCCTCTACTCACGAGACGCCAGCTGTACCATGTTCCTCTGTCAAGGATGACAAAGGTCCAGATGCTGCCAGATGTCTGTCTGTCCCTGGGGGACAGGACCACTCCCCGGACCACCACTGCTCCAGAGCTTACACACCAGACCGCTCACTCGGGTTTCCACACTTGCATTCTCATTCACTGATTTGCTGGTTACAAACATATCCGATAATTAAATCAAGTTTTTTCATGTTATGTTCTTAACACATTACTGACCTGGAGATTTGTGCAGAAACTAATGCCTGTGGCCAGAGATTTGTTATGTAAGTGAATACTGAAACATCTCTGGTCAATAACGTTTGGGATGAGGTATTAATTGATACGTTTCTGGCCCATAAGTTGTTAAAATAGGACTCTACCTCTAACCCTACTGTGGGAAACAGGACTCCGAGCAACACTTCCCCAATTCTTGATGAACGCAAAGGAAATTTATGAGCACAAAATTATAAACACTGATAAGCATCCATGTGCATCAGTATAACCTGACTTTCAATAGCACACTGACGCCCTCATAGGCCAAGCTGGACATCGGACTTTTCCTTTATAATTTCAGAGGTGTCATTACTCTGTGGCAGAAGGAAACTCATAACGGAAAACAGCAGGGAGCAGTTCTTCAACATTTCTTCTGAGTTCTACACTGGTTGTTCTAACAGCAGTACAGGCACAGCTTTAAATGATACAGTGACTCCGAACAATGACAGACGTATGCGAGCACCTATCTCTACAATAGGCACTACTGCTAATCCCACTGAAATAGGAGGCCATTAAAACACAGAGTGGTGAAGTAGCTCACCCAAGATCACACAGGAGCTCTGCAGCAGGCCAAGCAGCCTAACTCCAGAGTCCACGTTCCTACCATCCCTGCTTCTCCACCTCTTGTATAAAAGCACATCATATCAATAATTACAAATCACACAATAATGAGCACACGGCAGGGGGAGTCTGCTTAATTTCTTCCAAGGGCACGTCCTCTGTGTCATAAGTAATGAAACCGTCCTGGACACCATCCTGCCGCACACTCCCCACGGCTGTGGGCACCGTGTGGTCACTGCGCTGGGGCGGAGGCTGGGTCCCCCACCTGCTAATTGCCAGGCTGCTCACGGACTCCGCTGCTCCACCCTCTGGGGCTGTGCCCCCACGCCTTCAAGCGAGGTTAGGGCCCAGCAAAGGTTCGGACCACAGACTGAGCAGGGGTGGAATGTGTCACTTTCAGGGGGAGGTGGGGCGGGGGGCATTTTGCAAGGCAGAGCCTGGCTGGCACCCCCATCTAGAAGCAGAAGCTGAGATGGAGCCTCTGTGGTCCTGGGGCTCTGGGGGACCCGCCCCCAGCCCCCCACCGGGCCCACGGCACGAGTGAGTAGTGAGTATGGTCCCAAGGCGCCCTCAGACAGCTGATTCCTCCGTCACCAGTCATGGCTGAGCCTGGCCTCTGTGACACCCTCGCTCACCAGCTAAGGGGCCCTCAGCTGATTACTCTGCTCATGGGATTAGAGATTCAGCACGCACACACCTGGTGACTCACCCTCTCTATTTCCTCCCATAGGCCAGCCACCATGCCACCAGGGCAGAGGGGACTCACAACATGAGGAAGAGATGTGCAAACATGTACCCCATACCTTACCACTCTAAAAATAAAATGTTAAATACACAGACTCCAAAGGTAACACATAACTGACTGGCCATATGAAGGTTTTTCAAAAAACTAAACATTAAGTTGCCGTATGATCCTGCAATTCCACTCCTGGGTATGTAAACAAAAAAGACAAAAACACTGATTCAAAAAGACATGTGCCCCAATGGTCACAGCAGCACTGTTTACAGTAGTCAAAACGTGGAAGAACCTTGGTGTCCATCAGATGAATGGATAAAGAAGCTGTGGTACATGTATACAATGGAGCATTACTCAGCCATAAATAAGAGTGAAGCAATGCCACTTACAGCAACGTGCAGGGACCTAAAGAGTGTCATTATTAAGTGAAGCAAGTCAGAGGAGACACATACTGTATGGTATCACTTGCATATGGAATCAAGAAAATACAACAAATTCGTGAATAAAACAAAAAAGAACCAGACTTGCTGCTCTTTTCTTCACAGAGAAGAAACTAGTGGTTACCAGTAGGGAAAGGGAAGAAGGGAGGAGCAATTTGGGGTGGGGAATTAAGAGGTACAAACTTAGTTATAAAATAATTTGCAAGATTACACTGTACAACATGGAAATACCGTCAATATTTAATAATAACTATAAATGGATTATGGAGAAGGCAATGGCACCCCACTCCAGTACTCCTGCCTGGAAAATCCCATGGGCAGAGGAGCCTGGTGGGCTGCAGTCCATGGGGTCGCGAAGGGTTGGACACGACTGAGCGATTTCACTTTCACTTTTCACTTTCATGCATTGGAGAAGGAAATGGCAACCCACTCCAGCGTTCTTGCCAGGAGAATCCCAGGGGTGGGGGAGCCTGGTGGGCTGCCATCTATGGGGTTGTACAGAGTCAGACACGACTGAAGCGACTTAGCAGCAGCAGCAGCATAAATGGATTGTAACCTTTTAAAAATGTGAATCACTATATTGTACACAGGCTGCCCTTGTGGCTCAGCTGGTAAAGAATCACCTGCAATGTGGGAGACCTGGGTTTGATCCCTGTACTGGGAAGATCCCCTGGAGAAGGGAAAGGCTACCCACTCCAGTATTCTGGCCTGGAGAATTCCATGAACTGTATAGTCCATGGGGTTGCAAAGAGTCAGACACGACTGCGTGACTTTCACTTTCATATTGTGCACCTGTAACATATAACATATAACGTTGTTTAGTGTCTAAGTCATGTCCGATTCTTGCGACCCCACGGACTGTAAGCCGCCAGCCTCCTCTGTCCACGGGATTCTCCAGGCAAGAATACCGAAGTGGGCTGCCATTTCCTCCTCCAGGGGATCTTCCCAACGCAGGGAGTGGACCTGCGTCTCCTGCATTGCAGGCAGGTTCTTTACCACTGAGCCACGAGGGAAGCCCTGTAATGTACAATATTGTACATTAATTATACTTTACTTTTTTTAAAAGAAAATAAATAGAACACATTAAAAAAAAAAAAGTGAGTAAACACCCATGACTTCCTCGGGTACATAGTGAGGTGGAAAAAAAAGAAAATGGAAGAGAGATGGTTGTATTTAACCAGCCCCTCTCTGCTCCTGCCTTATCCTCTGCCAGTGACACGCACATAAACAAACACAAATACACACACATCCTGTTCTCAATGAGCACACAATCTGCCAGCCAACTACAGATTCCACAGAAGGAGCCAAATGTGCGGTGCCAGCTGGCTGTGTGAAGTGCACAGTGATCGACGTCTCACGACGGCGAGGAGCGGGGTCAACGTCAGCAGACAGAGGAGGAGCGGCGTGATGGGAACCCGGCCTGGAGGAGGCTCCCCCTGGGCACACAGGACACGTGGCCAGGCAGGAGGAGGGTCGTGCTCACGACCACGGAACCTTTCACAGAGCATCATCGTCCAAAGGAGGTTCTTATTTACTTAGAAGAAAAGCAAAACAAATTTCCAGAGTGAAAAAGGTTGCCATGCTCATGGGAGGTTACCCACATCAACAACCGGCCTGCTACAAATGCAAAGTTCTGAAATCTTTATGAGACACAATTTTGCTAAAGAAAACACAGGGAGACATTTTTAAAGGAAGGGAGAAGAACCACGTTTACATACTAAAAAATATCTTACACTACTGAGAAATAACCTAGTCAGGGGCTGGTGTGATAAAATGTGTACGTGGAGCTTTACATTTAAAAAACAGTTTTACTGGAGTTTAACTGATTACCAACGCTGCCAGTTTCAGGTGTACAGCAAAGCGAATCAGCTCTCCGTATACGTACATCCTCTCTCGTAGACTTTTTCCATATAGGCCACTACAGAGCATCGAGTAGAGTTCCCTGCGCTGTACAGCAAACACCACCCGCCCCCTCTGGGGAGCAGGCATCCAAGCTGCAGAGGCTGGACCCCTGGGCCATTGCCCTTCTGGACAAAAGGACTTTCTCAAGCAGAATGACAGCACCAAGGCCAGGGATCAGCCCTGGATGCCCTTCACAAGGCACCACTCACCGCCTCGGCTGCCTGGGTGACAGTCCTGGGTCTCAGGACTAAATCAAAACTCCCCGCTGCAGGGACCCTCATCAGGTCCACTCGGAACCACCTCAGCCAGAGAACCCTGGTCCTGACCGTGCTTCCCTCCACCTCACTTTTGCCCCATTTGAGCCTCCCTGACCTCTTGCTTCCTATGTGATTTTCAGGCTCTTTAACCATTTCGGGAAGAAAGATGGACAGGTAAAGAATTCCCAAGCTGACTCTCTTTTTCGCTCCCTTGAGGATCCCCTCGCAGCTTTGAGATTCCAGTCTTTCGCGCACCTTCGAAACTGAGCGCTGTGCCCGCTGCTGTGCTGGATCAGGTCTCTATTATTACTGCTGTGGGAAACATTTAGTTTTGATGACTAGCCCATTAAAACAAAAAGTCTGTCCTGATCACGTATGTCTGCAGACCAAGCCTGACCTGAGCCAGTTCTTAAACGTTACACCACACCTGGGTCATCTCAGGAATGCTTCAGTGATCTTTTTCCTATTCACCTTCATCTTTCAGTGGGATTTTTGCCTTTACAAACCATATACCTGGGTTACTGCTTTGGCCACAATTACACCAATAAGGAAGGTTACCAATCGACCCGCTTTGTACAAAGGACTGTTTCTATTGACAGCACACATCTCTAGTACACTATGAGGGACATTCTGCACCTGGGTGTGCAAGCCACTCGAAGAAAGAAGCTGATGCCCACGAGGCCAGGCCCAAGGAGGCCAGAGAGTGGCTGGCGGATGAGCTCGCAGTCACGAGGGCCGCTCCAAATGCAAAACAGACAACTGCCAGGAGAACCTTGGAGCCAGTCAACAGGCAAGCACGCTTTTTCACTAAATAGCCCTTCATAGACTTTTCCAAAGAAATCAAAAGGCATCTTCTAAGGTTTAAAGCTTCCAACCGTTTTAGCAACATCTGCCTCCGTTATCAAACGTTTCTATCTCAATGAAATGAGTACAGTCTGTTAAAATATCCCCAGGGAACTGCAAATAATTAACTGCACATTATAACACAAGATCCATCAATGAAAATCTTCTCTTTAAAATATATGTAATGAACTCCAACAAGTAAGGATCACAGAGCACAGACAATTACTCCTGGAATCGTAAGATGGTCAACTTTCTGAAGATTAATTAAAACCTCTCAATGCGTTTTACAGTGAACTGAGTTTCACTTAATTATTTAAGGAAGTGGTTTGAGAAATGGCAGCTTGGGCCACCAGCTTGCATGATTCCTTTCCCGCCTACACAGCTGATGCTCAGCACTAGCTAGGTGACCAGTTGAGGTCTCACTGAGACAGCATCCCGCTCACCGCAAGGGCCTTGGAAGGGAGTGGGGCCTTCTTCGTAAACATTTCCTTGGAGCTAGAAAATTTTACTGAGGGCTAAAAAGATCCATCTCGTCAAAGCTATGGTTTTTCCAATAGTAACGTACAGATGTGAGAGTTGGACCATAAAGAAGGCTGACCACCAAAGAACTGAGGCTTTTGAATTGTGGTGTTCGAGAAGACTCTTGAGAGTCCCTTGGACTGCAAGGAGATCCAACCAGACAATCCTAAAGGAAATCAGCCCTGAATATTCATTGGAAGGACTGATGCTGAAGCTGAAACTCCAATACTTTGGCCACTTGATGCAAAGAGCAGACTCACTGGAGAAGATCCTGATGCCGGGAAAAGATTGAGGGCAGGAGGAGAAGGGGACGCCTGAGGATGAGATGGTTGGATGGCATCCCCGACTCACAGGTGTGAGTCTGAGTGAGCTCCAGGAGATCATGAAGGACGGGGAAGTGGTGTGTTGTGCTCCATGAGGTCACAAAGCGCTGGACAGGACTGACTAAACAACAGATCTAAAGCTATGCCAATGGCTCACGCCTATGTAAAATGGACCCAAGTTTAAACCTTCAAATTAATACAGGAAATGCAGGCTGGTTACATGTAGGAGGAGCGTACATAGATTTTCTTCAACAAACACACTACTGGGCACAGGCTGTGAACTTTAGCCCCACTGCTAGCTAGGACTGTCTGGCCTTATCTTGTGGGGGCGCTGTCTGTGCTTAAGTTACCAACCCCTGCGCTAAAGGAGGTGCAGGAGGGCTGAGCACAGGCCCACTGCCCACACGGGCACCTGAGCTCCACGCACAACACAGAGCAGGCCAGACACCCCGCGCTGCGGCCCAAGGTCAGCGGTTCCAGAAACGCATCCAAACTAAACGGAGAACCCGGCTTTTTTTCTAAGAGGAAAACTCAAAAGCGGGGGCTGAGAGCCCACGGGAAAGCCATTCGAGCACCCGGCTGGGGCTGGGCGGCCAGCTCCCTCCACTGCTCTCCATGGCCGTGAGGCTGACCTGTTCTTGGCCCTTACGGCCACTCCCTAGATTTGCAACCAAGTAGTTAAAACAGCTGAGAGCATAACATCAAAAATTGATTTGGAAAAACAAGAGAAGAAGCTTCAGTTCAATCACATCTCCAATAAAACCTAAAGACTTCAGATGTAAACAATAATATTTACTGCTGTTGTTTAGTCAGTAAGTCGTGTCCTCCTGTTTGTGACCCCATGGACTACAGCCCACCAAGCTCCTCTGTCCATGGGATTCTCCAGACAAGAATACTAGAGTTGGGTTGTCATGCCCTCCTCAAGGGGATCGAACCCAAGTCTCCTGCATTGGCAGGTGGATTCTTTACCACTGAGCCACCGGGGAAGCCTGATAATACTATTTACAGGCTCCAAATATTATAAATAGGGTCCCCTTTAGTGGCAAAGGACGGATGGGATCAAATGTTTCTCTGGTTGAATCAGAAAACTTTTTCTAACAAAGGAGTAAAAATTATGGTAAGTGACTCTCTGTTACTCTTTCCAAAAGGGAAAAACTCTGCCTAAAACCACTGTGATCATTAAACCGAGGGATAATTTGATCACAAACATGCAAACGCTTTCTGTGAACACTGTTCTCCACACACAGACACCCTCACTTGTGCAGTGGCCCAAGTTCTAGCATTTCTATCAAGCAGCAATTTTAGGGTGAAATACCACTTCCAAAATGTTCCTCGTTTCCAAAGTTAAAAGACAGATTTGAAACCTTCAATCGCTGTGTCTTATGAGCAAAGATCTGCATTTATATTTTGGAAGTGTTTTCCTTACACACTAGCCCAAGAACTTGTTCAAAATACAGATTTCGGAGTGCCAGCCCCAGGAAACCAAAACCAGTGGGTCTGGGGTAGGGGCCAGGGAGGAGCAGAAATCTGCATTTTTAATAAGCACCCTGGTGTTTCTGATCCAGGTGGTCTAGAAAAATAGCACCACGGGGAAGAGTATTCATTTCCATCAGAGCGGTCTGTCCAGGCTTCAGCTCCACTTGTTTTTTGACACTTTTTGAACAATCCCTAGTTCAATTAGTGTTTTTCAAGGAGAATCTCTCAGATGTCATTTTCAATGCAGCCTCAGACCAACACCAGAAGGCAAAACGCGGCAGACGGAGCAAGCCAAAGGGCGAAAGCTCACATGTTCTCACTAATCATTTCAAGCTAGAGCTGCACGGGATTTCGGTCATTCTAGGCTGATTCTATCATTTCAGTCTTTAAGCAGTATCTCCAGCACTCCCCTGACTATTGATCTTGTTATCTACGTTCTCCAGTTACCTCGTTCAGCTGCAAACTTGAGAGGGTGCCTGACATTCAAATCAGCCTTGGCAGCCCAGGCCCAGGGATTTCAGCAAGTCTTGCTTTTTTGTCCTGAGCTTTTCCTATTTGAACATTTTAGAGTCAGAATTTATTTCTGACCTTTTATGTCACTGTTTTCCAAAAGATGACTGCAAGTCTAGAAATTCCCACCCAACCGCAAGTGTAACGCGCTGTATGGACTGTGGTCAGCTCTCATTTTCAAATCTCCCATTCAGGTTTTCACGCAGACGACTGAGCCACCCCGGCCAGCGACGACAGTCAGCACGCAAAGTCCGTCTCTAGGGTAACCGACTAAAGAGCAGCAAGCGGGGTTCCGAGCTCGCTGCCGCCCGCTTCAGACGCAGTCACAGGCCTCCACCGGCTCACCTTACGCTGGGGCCAGTGCTGTGTCTGATCGCGAAATTACATGGAATGACGTTTCAGTGGCTGTCCTACTGTTTTCTCAGGCCACTCTATTTGGATTCTTCTTGCTGCCTTCACGCTTGACACTTTTTTTTTTTGTCTAATGTTCGCTATTGAGTCATTACATGCAGACATACACACACACACACACACACACACACACTGGACAGCAGCCTCACCGCCACTTTCACATTTTTCCATGTGAACTGACGACTGTAAGTATCCACTGGCTTAATTAGAAATGTGCAAACCCTCCACACAATGGCCTAGTGCTGATTCAGTAAGAACTTCCTGCTGCTTTTGTAAAAGCTCTTCCCAGTTTTGTTTTGTTTTTTTTTAAAGCCGATCTCTTTCTACCCAATTCTGGAGTTTCACAATACATTGTATTTTTTTTTTTTTTTTGCCTGTGGACTCAAGAATTCACTATAGTCCCAATGGCAGGATGTCAATCAATCTAAATTCTCCCCACCACAAGTTAATAATTTAAATTCATCTGACGAGAACCAGAATTACTTGAAGGGGAAAGACAAACAATACCTCATGCCCTAACTAAACCAAAATGCAAATGGGAATATTTAAGACAATACTTAAGACAGAATATGGGAAGACTGTCTAATAAAATAAGACACAGGACAAAATGATTTTTTTTACATTGTACATATTTAACCAAGACACAATGGCCACCCCAATGCTAAGCTTTTCTAAAATTAATCAGTGGTTTTCAGCGATCAGTTCAGTTCAGTTCAGTCGCTCAGTTGTGTCCGACTCTTTGCAGCCCCACGGACTGCAGCACGCCAGGCCTCCCTGTCCATCACCAATTCCTGGAGTTTACCCAAACTCATCCCCACTGGGTTAGTGATGCCATCCAACCATCTCATCCTCTGTCGTCCCCTTCTCCTCCTGCCTTCAATCTTTCCCAGCATCAGGGTCTTTTCAAATGAGTAAGCTCTTTGCATCAGGTGGCCAAACTATCGGAGTTTCAGCTTCAGCATCAGTCCTTCCAATGAATATTCAGGGTTGATCTCCTTTAGGATGGACTGGTTGGATCTCCTTGCAGTCCAAGGGACTCTCAGGAGTCTTCTCCAACACCACAGTTCAAAAGCATCAATTCTTTGGCACTCAGCTTTCTTCACAGTCCAACTCTCACATCCATACATGACCACTGGAAACACCACAGCCTTGACTAGACAGACCGTTGTTACCAATAACCTGTTAATTCCTTTAATGTCTTTAAATAGTACTATTATTGAACAGTTTATTAATCAGAAATAAGAAGGACTGTAAATAAGGCTCTGTGTGAAAATGGTACTGAAATTATAACAAAGCAAAAATGTGTGTTTCCTGGTTTTTAGTAAAGGTGATGCAAAACGCAGGTTCCACATGTGTAAAGATGACTCAACACACAAGAGGTGAACACAATACTATAAACACAAACATCTGTTTAAAAGAATTAAAAGAATACATTTACCTTTTGCTTTATTACAAACCAAATTCCTAGACTGCACTAGATGTTAAAAGAATTCCTTACGTTTACCATAACAAGAAGAGTGGTTTTGTTTCCAAGATTAAAGAATAAACTTCTCAAACTCCAACCACTCAACAGAGTAACCCCCAAGAAGGGAGGAGGATGAAACTGTCACCTCTGGACAGATCCACTCTGTTAAGCCTGTGTCTGTGGATGAAGCATGAACAGAGGCTCCCGTGCTGGTACACAAGCCTCACTGCCCAAGAAGTGACATATTCAAATGTCCTTGGTAGGTATCTCTGTCAAAATTTGTGTATTGCTCAGTCAATCCTAAAGAAAATCATTCCTGAATATTCACTGGAAGGGCTGATGCTGAAGCTGAAGCTCCAATACTTTGGTCACCTGATGCAAAGAGCTGACTCATTGGAAAAGACCCGGATGAGGGCAAGACTGAGGTCAGGAGGAGAAGGGGGCGGCAGAGGACAAGATGGTTGGACGGCATCCCTGACTCAGAGGACATGAGTTTGNTGATGCTGAAGCTGAAGCTCCAATACTTTGGTCACCTGATGCAAAGAGCTGACTCATTGGAAAAGACCCGGATGAGGGCAAGACTGAGGTCAGGAGGAGAAGGGGGCGGCAGAGGACAAGATGGTTGGACGGCATCCCTGACTCAGAGGACATGAGTTTGAGCAAGTTCCAGGAGACAGTGAACGACAGGGAAGCCTGGTGTGCTGCAGTCCACGGGTTTGCAAAGAACCGCTGGACGTGACTGAGCAACTGAACACACACACACCTACATCCACTGTATTGACAACAATACAATAAGCTTATGTTCTTAAGAGCAGGAAGACCAAAGCAGTTAGAAAACAAAGGTCCAACCGGCCTAGCGCCACCAGCCATCTACCCTCAACATCCCACTCTTGTGGGAGAAAGCCTGCAAGGAGCAAACCACACAGTCCAGCTATCAATACGGCAATGGTAGTCAACCTCCGTTTCCGCTACAAATAATATGGTCAGAAATACTGCAAACGCGGCTGAAAGAAAAAGTAAAATCGCTGTGGTAGGTCAGTAATAAAGACTGTCATTTTGTAATGGCAGGACATCCTATAAAACACAAATGTAATTCATAAACCATTTTTAATGCCACCAGAAACCAAAGGGAGGGCGGCAGGGGAGTATTTGCAGAAGACCACCTAGCACAGCTCTTCCCATAAAATCCAAAGTATGGAAGAGAAAAGTGGGCGGTTAGTTTTTACAGAAAATGTCTTTGGTTCCTTCTCCTGTGCAAACACCAATGGCTTACATCGAAAAGAAAAAAACACAGTTTTGTCAGGGGTGTCAGACCTACTGCAACTGCACAGATGAAGAGCAGGTGGGTATAAAAGGCCTTCAGAAGTCCAGGTGGCCCCAGCCTCTCCCGCTGGCCAGCAATTGAGCCTTTCAGCTAAGAGTAAGTTGTCAGGCAAGGGCCTACTTCCTCAAGTTTTGCTCTGAAATTCAAATCAGTTCGTAATGTGCAGAACAGGACTCACTTCTGGGTGGTTTGGTCGCTCAGTCATGTCTGACCCTTTGCGACCCCACGGACTGTAGCCCACCTGGCTCCTCCGTCCATGGGATTGTCCAGGCAAGAATACTGGAGTGGGCTGCCATTTCCATCTCCAGGGGACCTTCCCAAACCAGGGATCAACCCCGGGTCTTCTGCACTGCAGGCAGATCCTTTACCAACTGAGCCACCAGGCAAGATCTGGACCCACTTCTAGTTTGCTCCAAACTGGAGCATGAGAAAGATATTTCAGAGAGAGCTTGGCTTTTCAAAAATAAGATTTGGCAGGGGAGTGGTCGGGGGGGGGGGTATGGGATGGAGGTGAG